>CP137668.1:12914212-13216332 GCA_037976565.1 Mesocentrotus franciscanus
TTCCTAGATGCTACAGACTTCTAACAAATTCCTCTGGATTGTCCAAGAGAGTCTCTTTCGTCTGTCACGTAAAAACATGGGCATCAGTGCATGCATATCATTCTAATACGATTGCAGTTTTAGTCTTCTTAAGTTCTTCCTCCTCTTCTTCACCTTTCTCCTATGATTTGCAACTACTTTTCTTTTTCTTCCTTCTTATACTTCTTTAATATGTTCTTCATCTTTAAATTTGTTTCTTCTTTTTTCTTTATTTCTTCTTCTTTTTTTCTGGTACTTCTTCCCAGTTCCCTTCATTTTGTTCTTCATCAGCACCATGTTCTTCAACAACATCTGCCATCTTCTTCTTCCTTTGTCAAATAAGAACTAACATTATTCATCGCCCAACTGGTCGTATTTGAAAAGTAGAGATCGATAACAGTCAAGTTGTGTAAACACGTGCTTTGTGATGTGCAGCAGTCATTGGTAGACTCCACTTCGGTCCAGAAACGGAAATTATTGGGTTTTGAATTGTTACTATTAGCTTCTAAATCACTTCAATGGATTTTGAAATATCTAGAAAGACACAACAAATACCTGTTGCAACAGTAGATCAAAAAAAGGGGATGATCACGGATGTTCCTTAAATTCCATTAATGTGACAACTCACGATCAGACAACATTGCCATATCTGCGTGACCTATTATAAGTTTACCAATAGAGGATTTCACGACGCGGTACGCACCCCATACGCACATGATCGGGCGGCCATCTTGGTACCCAATATACTCCCTTTCATGGTTACAAGAGTGCGCATGCGCCGACATGTGCGCCATTTTAAATTGCGAGTAAACATTGCGAGTAATTTTTATTTGATGCAGCATGCATAGCACATGTGTCAATATGATATGAGTGCGCAGCGCAGTCAGTGAAGCAACAATACATGCTCGTCTGAAAAAATTGATGACGCAATGTTTACTCGCACGCCTGGCAGTGGCAACTCGAGATATTAATGCTGAATTGTAATTCAGATCATGTCTATCCTAATCTACGAATGAAATACAAAAGCAAGTGCTGATTATGCATTTCAAAATATTTACTGTGTTATCGTTTTAATTTTAAAATAAAATATACACTTAAAATGTCAGTGCATTACTGTATTGTTGACATCCCAGGGTAGATAAAGGTCCATGAAAAATGAACTCACAAACAATAAGCCGTATTCATACAAATAAGTAATTACTAACTACAGTAGTAAAAGCTTTAAAGCCCAAGTCCACTCCAAAAATAACTTACTTTCAATAGAACCAGAAAAATCAGACAAACCAATCAAAAAAAGTTTGAGCAAAATCGGATAACTAATAAGAAAGTTATGAATTTTTAATGACATGAAAAACTTTGAAAATCACTACACAAATTGGCAACTCACTCATGAGTCTGTGACGTATGGTCCTCACTATCCACTAATTATTTTCTTTATATTGATAATATAAATTTCCTATTTTCACCCTAAGAATCTTATTTCTTCACACCAGCATCCAAGTTAGATTGTTAGTAATATGTTTTGTAAAGAGTAATTTTGTCCAGTTAAATCATGAAAAATTGAATTTTGATAAACTATTTATATAAAAATCAATAATTATGAAATACAATATTCAGAAAATAGTATCAATTCTTCAAAATTCATAAAAGTTTTTGGGAAATGTCATGCATGCAATATGATACAAATCATATAACCTGGGCAAAGGCATGGGGAAATCAAGTTTTGGGGATAAAAGGAAATTAATGGGATTAAACTATATAAAGCAATTGATAAGTTGTGAGGACATGACGTCACAAACTGATAACCATCTTGGCAATTTGTGTTGTGATTCTCATTGTTCCATAGTTTTACATACTTTTTCAAAAATTCATAACTTTCTTATTAGTTATCCGATTTTGCTCAAACTTTTTTGATTGGTTTGTCTGATTTTTCTGCTTTTATTGAAAGTAAGTTATTTTTGGAGTGGACTTGCCCTTTAAGTAAAAGCATAAGCTAGATAAATAAATGTGTAGCTTAAGTAATTGCTAAAAATCACATTCACAACCTTTCACTTTAAATATGATAACACCTGTTACTTGTCGGCTAGCAAGTTCTCAAGTACTTACAGTACTTACAGCAGCAGCTCCAAAAATAGCGTGTTTCTTGTGAAAATCTCAGCAACACAAAGTACAGTATTTTTAGAATTATTCATAAATGTCATATTCAGTTACTATTGTTTCTCATATAATTGTAAGCTAAATGGGAATACAAGATTTAGAAACATTGACTTTAAAGATTTGTTAATATAATGTTGAAACAACCTCATTATTGAATTAACAAAATGTTGGATATACATGTAAATATGTTGGTTGTTGTTCTAAACAGATAGAAACTATAATGGAAATGCCATAAATTATGTAAAAAAGTTAATGCGTTTCACCAGACAAATTGTATTTTTAGCTTCGCAGACCGTATATTGATTTTAAAAATTATTATCATTATTATTATTCAACTCTAGACAGTGCTTTTTTGATATTTTTCCTACTAAATTTTAGTAGCTGTTTGTTCATGTGAGCAACAATGTGTCTACAGCTCCCTGATGTGATGAGTGTGAGAAAAAGCATGGAACTGAGCAGAATTGTGATCTGGCCAGATTTTAATTTATCCCTCCGATGAATCTCTATATATATGACAGACTGGGGAGTGGGCGCCTGGGGAGACATGTTGTCTTTCGAAACGAGCCTCTGAGTTCAAGATGGGATCAAAGAGGAATCAACTTTGACCTTGTATCATAAACAGAAAAGTTCAAGTTCAGATATACATGTATATCCAACCATATTGGCTATACAGTGTGTAGCTACACAGTATCCTGCACCATTACAGTGTATCATTATACATGTACATGCATAGTGTATCACTTTAAGGTAGATTTGAAAACTGCCTCTCGTCATTATAGGCCTACAGTACATGTACAGTAGATGGACCATAAGATGGCAGTCACACTTGTAGTTTGCTTTCATATTTTCATGCATTCATTTCTTTTATTTCATTTTCGTAAAATTAGAAGAAATAGGGAGTGTTTGTAAAGGAAAATATGTCTTCCATTAAAACCCGCCAATGGGGGTGTTGTAAAGTGGTTTCAACACCTGTCGAGAGATAACATGCTCGTAATTGTTTCAAGCTCCCTGCATACATGTAGCACTTCTTGCTAGACAATATTCTACTTTTGCCACTTCATACCCAGGATAGGAATAGGGACCTAGAAGGACGATTGAAACCATTTGTGACGGTACCTGTACTCGCCATGTATACCCTCACAATGATAGGAATGGAGATGGTGCATACAATGTGTGCTTGTACATGTGTACATGTGTGCTTGTGCGGAAATGAGAGGTCAGGTCTCCTTTCGCGCGAGGTCACGTTAAGCCCCGCCAAGTTATACCGTTCTAGTTCGACTAGTTATACTAGTTATGTCCACACACAACACATTCCGTGATTAGACGTGATTCTTTATTGAGTTCTAGTTCGAAACGATGCCCAAACCCGTGTTTCGTTATACGACGTATCGTTAGTAAGCGTCCACACACACAATTTCATCATATAACTATCCCAAAACGGTATAACTATCCCGAAACGGTATAACTAATCACCCCTAATCACGGAAAGTGTTGTGTGTGGACACGGGTTTATCTACATCATGTAGGCTCCATGTATAAATAACTCACAGTCGAAGTATTTATAACCTAGTATGTTATGCCAAGGTCAAAAAGAAATGATTGTTATTTCCGCCCACATGGAATACATTGACCATGCATGAGTGGAGTATACATGTAAGTACATATTTTGGCACATAACATATTGCTGCAGAAAAGTTTGTAAAGAAGGTCACCTGTAGGCCTACTACACTGTATGCATACATGTCCATGTATGTGTCTATGTGGACCCCTAAAAAGTCATAGATATTAGGAAAATACAACAAAATCATTTGTATTTAACACTTGTTTGCACACTATTGCTTTACTCCATTGCCTTTTGATATTTTTCCTGCTACCTTAAGTACCTCAAGAAAATATTTTGATAAGCAAAACATTTCATATTATTCTAAAGAATCCACTTCTTTTATAAAGTGATAGTTGCACTGTCTCATTATCTTCTTACCCTTTTTACATGTTCTTTCCAGCTGATACTGCAAAGTTAAATGGGAAAACCAAACACAAAACCATTGATGAGACACCAGGATGGCAGAAGACGTTGGGTGCTCTTGTCGTCATTGCTGCTGTGCTTGCTGCAGCTTTCTTTACTGGGGTCATAAGGATTGATAGGAATATTGGTAAGGATCGAGAGAGATAGATGACAACGTTGATTATGATGATGATGATAATGGTGGTGATCGATGATGGTGATGGTAATGATGATGGTGGTAATTCAATTCAATTCAATTCAAATCATTTATTTCCAAATTCCAACACCAATTAAAACAATGTGTAAAAAACAGTCAATGGGCAATAAAAACACTATAAAACTATGACATTTCAGTCAAACGAACCAACGATTAAGAAGATAAAAAACAAACAAGTATAGCATTCAATGAAAAACAAGGTAAGGAGAGGGGGAAAGTGATGAAAATGATGATTCTGATTCTGATGGTAATGTTGGTGATGATGGTAGTTGTGATAATGATGGTGTTGTTGATGATGATATTGATGCATGTACATTTGTGTAAAATTATTGTTATGATTGTGGTGGAAAAGAAAGTGTTTAAGTTGATGATGGTGGTGAAAATATGAATAATAATGATGCATCAGGTGCTGCTGCTAATGATGGTGATAGTCATGATGATGATGTGAAATTTGGTAGTACAAAATAACAGCTAGTGTATACTGTCTTTAGATTACTTACAGAGTATTTAATTGTGTAAAATGCATTTTTACTTGTCTGAAAACAGAGCATTGCTCAGTGCCCTCTTTATCTCTATAACACATATCGATGGCTGTCAGACATTTATTCTACTTTTCTTATATTTTCATTTTCTCAGCAGACACAGATGAAGCGCAGGATCCTACCCAAGAAGCACATTCTACTGTTGCAGATATCAAAGAATCCAGTTAGTTTCAATTTTACATATAAATTCAATTTTTCTGCTGTTTCATTATCTCGGTGAAGGCCGGTCCATGAAATTATGCACAGGTCAAGTTACTCTATTATCACCTGTAGATTTGGGCATACCCTCAATGTTGGGCATACATAAGCATGACGTGGACTATGACTTCATTTTCACAAGGAGTCTGGATTATTAAACATTTCTAGGGTTTTAAGCACTAGGCACCTGTTTAAGTTTAGAAAGGTAAAACAACAAAAAATAGATTTGGAAATTGTGTGCTTGGAGTTAAAATTTAGGGGCCTACATGTATGTGCACTTGGCCCTAGTATTAGTTCTAGGCCCTGCTTACATGATGGTTTCAAAACTTGAACAACCCTATAGATGCTTTTGAAAAAATAATAACCAGAAATTTTTGCGAGCATTAACTGTCTTTGAAGTTCTAGAGTGGTTCGGATGTGCGAAAGTTTCATGCCTCAAAACAAATGAATCACAATTTACACAACAGTAAAATAATGCAAGTCACCAAAGTTTCTGGTTGTATAGTATTTTCCACTGTGTACTACATCGTTCATACGTTTTGTGTTGTGAAAACAAACCCCAGATCAGCTGTAATGAAAAGAGCCTTTGGAGGATGTATCCTTCATCAGGGGAGAGCTCCCAGCGGAACAATTTGACATAATCAATTTGCGTTTGTGTGGGTCGAGCCACACACATTGGAGACGAGCCTGTCATCAGGTTTCTGATATATAATGCCTGGATGCCGCTGAAGGAGCGAGATGCACAAACTTCAAAGACCCGTTCAGACACAAGGGGGTTTATAATGCCTAGCTATACATGTAATGCCTGGATACGGAAGGAGCAAGATGCACAAAGTCCTTTTCACACACGCACACATGAAGGGGCTGCGCTTAGAAAAGAGCATGGCAGCAAAATCTAAAATATATGCGTTGCGGCTTCAAATGCCTGTATCTTACAGCTTGCAGATCAGTGAATATGAATAGAGGTCATTTTTAGTGCAGCTACTTGTATATATTTGTACCCTTCCAAATATTATCTTAGAAGTGCCATTCATTTAATACCGGTACATGCAAAGTTTTACCTGCAGCAGATATTTAGAGGCAGTTTATGTAATCATGTCTGAATGGGTATTAAAGTGAGGTGTAAACGCAGCATCAGCTATATATGTCTTGATGTGTACTTCAAGCAAGTTAAGCAAGGGACAAGTTTTCAATGGTTAAGTTTTGTTTGATGCTGTGATAATCTATTTTCTGTCATTACCAAACTCATAATTACTTTACACGCGTGTCTGATGTGTGTATGTTTGCAGTTGTTGACCTTAAAGATGAAGTTGAGTTCTGTTCATGCGATTGCATTGTGAAATGTTGTGGAATCAATCAGGAAAGGTTGATCATCTAGCATATAATTATTGGTGCGTACTGCAAGGTTCTGGAATCATCAAAATGATAAGAAATTTGGCCCAGTCTTGATAAAGTTACAAGCACTGTACACAGAAAGATGTATATGGGACTACACGAACATGTGGCATAAAAACCTGTCCCGATTTTATGCTGTTACATGCCATATTTAGAATATTTAGGCATTTGAAGAGCCATGCTTTTCAGGGAACATTTTTTATCTGATGTTCTTCCACACTTGCATAATAACAATGATAACGCTTACATTTACTTTTCACCTCTTCCCAGAACTCAACCTTCTCTTAAATGCATGCTTAATCATCTCTGTATATATATATACACTTGTATGACATTTGCTTGACTATTTAACCACTTCATTGCTGTCTGATCTAAGTTTTTATTTTCCAGCAGCCTTGCCTCTTCTCGTCAACCACCATCACCACCACCATGCATCATTCAGCTCCATCCCCAGTTAACCTGCTCTGTAGACCTGCTGTACTCCCGCTCTTATCCTGATCTAGACCTGCTCTAAACCAGCTCTAAATCCATTCTAGACTTGCTCTAGACCCACTCTTAACCTCCTCTAGACCCTCTGTAGATCTGTTCTAATTAAGTCTAAACCCCTTTGGTGTTGGTTTTTAATATAGTGTTAGCTTTATAAGGAACAGTTCTGCTCCGATCGTTTGGTTTTCAGTATACCCTCCCTTCAATTAATAAGTAGGCCTCCGTGTTTGACACTCAACCCATGCTTTGTTGTCATTGCCTGTGCTCTCTTGTATGTTGGCTGGCTTTCATGTTGCAATGCCATCATGCCTCTAGCAGATGGATGTGAACACATATTTTGTCACTTTTTTTTTTCTTGCTCTATTTTCACTGTCAACAATGTTGATGATGTATTGAACTGGAACGTTTCAAAGAGCATGCACAATAGTCCCTTTTTTTAAAAATTGAAACGTACACGTACAACATCCATTGTCTGCGTATCCATTTGTGCCTGTCTACCACTAGTACCAGTCATGTGGCAAGATCTTTTCATGTATTATCCTGTTAGTGTTACAATGTCTGCCATGCAGCAGTACCCACATGTAGCAAAACAATACTTTCATACACTGTACGGGTCAATGATAGTGACATACAGTGTATCTTCATCGTTATGCCTTAAAGGGCAATCTATTATAACCCTGGGAGTTGATAAATGTGGATGAAAGCAGAAAAATAAGAGAAACAGTGTGGTGAATGTTTGAAATCAATCGGACCGATAATATACATTTACGGGTTATGAATGTTTGAAATATGAGATCACTAAATCTATGCAAACCTTTAAGTTGGCAATTTGGTCAGTGTATTGTTACACAGTCATGGACAACTCTCCCATTTGTTATGTACAAAAATATTGATAATTTCTGTTTTTCAAAATATATTATGGACAGCATATTTCTATTTGTCCTCTATAAAAGAGAAAAGACTCTCTTGAGTGCTATATTTTGAAGAAAAAAAAAAAAATTTGTATGTTGAAACAGATGGGAAAGTTGTCAAGCACTACTTCACAGTAACATTTAACCAATTCAGCCAATTTCAGGCTCCCATACGTTTCGTGATTACGACTTTCAAAAACTCATAACTTTATTATTTCCTGTCCGATTCTATTCAAAATTTGACCAGTCTGCTTCTCTGATTTTTCTGCTCTCTTTAGAGTAGTTTGCTTCTAAGGTTGGATTGTCTTTTAAAATTTAAAACTATGATGGTACCATGTGAACTTAGCTTATATGACAGTAAATAGCTCAGTCACTCACTAGCAACACAGGGGGTGTTATGATTTAAAATTTGTTCAGGAACTCCCATTTATCAATGCGGCAATTACTTTATAGGGCCATTTCACACTCATGCAGAAATCTGTCCTTGTACATCATACTATATGAATGATTTCACCCAACTGCTCACATATGCTGTATGTATAATACAGGCAGGCTCCATTCATACATCATTCTAATCTACATACAAATACAGCTTAACCTGTTTATAAAGACTACTGAAGGGAGACAAGAAGAGCAGTCTTTCTAGACAAGGCTCACACCAATGGGTCTGTTGCATGTGCATGCATGCCCCCCAATCTTTTTCTGCAGTTTGAATTCAGTCGATTAGGTGGGTCAATACCTGCCTTACAATTAAATGCACGTGTGAACATGCTCATAGTGAGTCAAATGCCTATATGCCTAGATAATGAACACTTTCACACCCATTGAAACCTCAATTAAATAATGTGTCATGATAGACTACTGCCTATAAGACTGTTGTGTGTTGACTGATAAGTTCTTCCCTGCTTGTCTTTGGCAGGTGCATGTCGCTCAGAATGTTACAGTTAGGCTGCTGACAAAATCTTATGTCTGCTAATTCCAACTTCTACAAAGTTACAACTTACCATGTAAATGAACTCATCAAATTGATATGTCATTATAGCTTGCCTGCAAAAGTGCAAATCCAGAGCCTATTGGAATAGAAAGAAACAACCTTCAATCCAGGCTGGGCCATATTAATGCTAGAAAATCAACTAAATGTATACGTGCATGCAGTTCCTGTCATGTTCTAAAAATATGTACATGAGAAGGATACAAAACAAGTATTTGTTGTGTTATGCCTGCTAATTTGTGGACCGTAAATATTTTGTAATTCTTTTGATCATATTCACTTTTAAAAGTGATTCAGCTCTACAACAAATCAGAAATACATAAGTTTTTCACTTTCTATATGTAGTTTAATAGTCCCTCCTTATTCCTCCCTCTCGACCCAGGAGTATTAAATGTAATGTGTGTGTGTGGGGGGGGGGGTGAATAATAATTGCAGGGCGCCAGGGAACGGCAGAATACTGACAAGGCTATAATCTGAGTAAACAAGGTCTTATTAAATTACTTTTACTTTTACAAAATATATGGGAACAAAATTTATTTAGATGGTTGTGACAAAGATCATTTTGTACCTCTGAGTATTCGCTGAATTAAGAAGAGCAACAAATACATTTGGGATCTTTAATATCAAAAGAAGAGCTTCATCTTCATTGCAGGAGAGCTCATAAGACTAGTGGTAAGGAGTGTCACTGTTTACTTACTTAATGCAGCTGTCATCATGTCATCCTTACTAGTAGTCTAGACATCAAGACCAAGTGAATTCTCACACACCCAACTGCAATGTCACTTCCAAGAATTAGTTAGAAAACAGTTTTGCATTTGAAGTTGGAATGATATTGATTTGTAACAAAATGAAAATGAAATGACCTGCAAAAAGTGAAGGCCTGAAAAAGCCAGGGCTTGACACTCACTCTCAAGAGTCTGGTGCATATATAGACCCACTAACTCTAGAGGCTAGACCCCGGCCCCTGATATCAACTCTGGAATACCCCTAATTTTAACTCTGTAGTCCGGATCCCCTAATTTCAAATCTCAAATCTCGACCCCTAATTTTCACTGTGAACCCCTAGAATTTTGAAATCTATACCTAGGGCCCTTGCATTTAGATCATGAAAATTTCTATCCAGACTCCACTTAATACAGTTAGTATGCATGGAGCCCTGCAATAGATTATCAAGGTCTTATGCCATATGGCCCAAGACTACTTCAACCACAGTCGTTGATCTCCCTCCTTTAAAACTCCCATCTTTCTGATAGCTGAATGATCCACCATCTCGTGAGGTCATGTGACCTCAGAGAATGTCAAAAGTCATCTTCGTCTACAGATGTGAAGAATGTCATCTCCCAAATTAGATTTGTTAGCCTCAATAGGAAGGTTTGACCAAGATCAATTCATATCGACAATCCAGGGCTTCCTTTTCTTGTAAGTTACATGTAGGAGGGACTGTTCGCACTGGCCCACTTGTATATCGCTTGTACATTGAAGTTGAACTTTCTTCCATGTCTTGCAACTTCAATGGGAAGTACGTCTTACCAAGATCAATTCATATTGACAATCCAGGACTTCTTTTCTTCCATGTAGGAGGGACTGTTCACAGTGCCCCTACAGCGTATATCTTTTACAATATGTACAAATGTAGATGTGATGCTGAATGTTTGAATTAGGTAGTTTCATTGGGAAAATTTGACCAAGATCACGTTATGTTGACAATGTAGGACTTTCTTTTTTGTATATGAAACAGGAGAGAGTATTCACACTTGCCCAAGTGTATATCTCATAGATGGGATATTAAGTTTGAATATTTTAGATATGATCATCAAAGTTTAAATTTGTGTAAAGACTTAGTTTCTGTGGACACTTTGATGAAGATCAACATAATTATATTTACAATTCAGGACTCCCTTTCTCATACATGTATGTACATGCAGAAGAGAACTGTCTCATCAGCTATTAGCTTTTATATTTGATGAAAGAGTTTAGTGTAAAGCATCCCTCCTTTTATTTGCTCCATCTTGTTCCGTTTCAGAGTCCAACAAGACTACCTCAAAATTTACAAAGACGGAGCCAAACGTTAATCAAGCAAGTCTAGAAACTCATAAAGAATCAGAGCTAAAAGACGAGCAAGATAAAGATGAGGCAAAAAAGTCTGCAAAGGATGCAAAAGTAGAAGATAAAGCGTCAAAAGTGGAGAGCAAAACAAATCTGAAAGAGCAGGATGCACCACCTCAGAGATCGCAAGAGAGCAATGCAAATGTTCCTGCAGAAGCAAATGTTACCAAGAAGAAAAAGATAAGCTTGACATTCCAGAGGAGACTGTTCATGAAGGAAAGAAAGTGAAGGAAAGAGATGGACTCAAAGAGGATAAAGCGAAAGCACAAACTCAAGAGCGTAGCTCAAAAGATAAAAAGAAAACTGAGAAGGTGGAGAAAAGTCCGGAAGATGGACAAAAAGAAGAAGTTTTGAAAAAGGGGAGAGAGGAGACAGTAGAGCCTGTGCCTACACAAGGAGCTGGAGACACAGAGGATGTTGCCAAGTTATCTACAGGAAAGGAGGCGACTGTGACAGAGACCGATTCTCCGAAGGGTAAGATGGTCACGCCAAAAAGAACTCCAAAGAACAATGAGAAACTCAAAGAACCCAAGAGCAAGCAACCTCCAGTTAAAGATGATGAAAAGGATCCTGGAGATTCTTCCAAGCATAAGCAAACACGAGGTGATGGAACGGTAGAGGTACCGTCTAAATCAGAGGAACTGTCCAAATCGCAGGAAACAGCTAAGAGGAAAGGAGACAAGACTGCACCAGATAGATCAGAATCGAAATCAGGTGCAGAAGAAGATGTATCTGCATCAAAGAAGGATCGGAAGGCTGAGGAAGCAGCAAAAAGAAAAACTGGAAAGGAGGACATTGTAAGGCCTCCACCACCGCAGGAGACGATGCAACCTGAAGAGAAAAGGACCGTCCATGAGGATGATCAATCAAAGGACAGGAAAAAAGTCAAAGATTCTTCTCAAAAGGACAGGGTAAAGAAGAGCGCAGACACTGGAAGAACTGAAAAAGAATCAGTTCTTAAAGAAGCAGATTCCATGAAGTCAAAAGAGTCAGAGGAGAAAGAGGTTAAGATTGATTCAGAAAAGATGAAAGAAAAAGTTCACAAAGAAAGCAAAAAAATGCAACAAACCAAAGACTCTACTCCTCCTGAAGATTCTCCTCCATCCTCACCCTCTTCTAAGAAATCTCCCAAACCTGTCCCAGATACAAAAAGGGCACAGAAATCAAAAGAACCTTCAGAACAAAAAGACAAGAAAATTGTTAAAACTCGGTCAAATACCCCTCCCCAAAAGCAGGTCGGGGGGAAACCAGAGAATCATGCTGAGACCAAACCAATCAAGGAAAGTCTCCCCAAACCACCTATGTCCAAAGATGGACCGAGTAAGAAAGTGGTCCAAGACCCAAAAGACACCAGTCCTCAGCCCCCATCCATTGAGAAAACCAAAGATAGTCCCAAGACAAAGTCCAAAGTGGATCCTGAACTCCCACCCTCCTCTCCTCCATCTTCTCCCCAATCCTCCCGGTCTAAGGATGACAATGTTGCCAAGGCAGCCAATGATGCTGATGGTAGTGGTGGAAGAGACAAGGCTGCAGCAGATCGTGTGGGAGGTAACTATTAAGATCTTGAAAACTCTCAAGAAATCAACCTGAGGCAATTTCTGTAGCCATGTGCATCTCCTTTCGAAACGTGTGAACATTACCCAATCCACACATGACTGCAATGGGCAATACAATGCGTATTAGAATTGCCCTTCAGTCGATTTCTTGAAAGTCTTTGCGATCATTGTATACATCGTAGCTGCAATATATATTAATGTTTCTGTAGTGCTGGAGGAAGCAAACTGCAACCAAGCTTATACCACAGTCACATCAACAAGACTGACACCAGACCGACAACAGACCGATCAAACAATAACATTACCTCCAATAGCCAAGAATCGGTCGGGTTTGGAGTCGGTTTGGAGTCGGTCTGGAGTCGGTTTGGTGGTGTGACTATGGTACATGTAGTATACTCTTATCCATTCTGTTTGGACTAAGGCGTGTTTGTTTCTATGCAAATTCAAAACAGGTTCATGTATTGTGAAGGTTGATATTATAAAATTAGGAAAACTAATCATTATAAAAAAAACTTGACCCTTAAAAAATCATACTTGTGTGTGCTAAATGTTTGTAAAACTTATTGCATAAATTTTAATGCTTCATGTGTTTGGAATCTCTCCACAGATGTATCTAAAACAAAAGAACACATGAGCAGAGAAACTGAAAGCAAGAAATCGGTCAACAAGAAGTCAGCCCTAGATACACTTCTTGAAGAAGCCGAAGGCCTTGTCCAAAAGGTATGGCCAATACCTCCAATTTGTATTGGTTAACAACTATTTATGATGCATATGTAAAGATGTTGAATATCTTTATTGATTGGTAATCTACATCTCTTTCATAATAGTGGCTTCTTATTGTAGCTTCTTGTGCAGTGCTCATGTTTACGTGATCCTACCAATGGCACTCGATTATCATTACTCCAATTATAGCCGTTAATTCAGTTAGTACATGTAGTGCTGAAGTGGAGAGTAGCAAATGTAGATTAAAGTCTTTTCAAATTGAAAAGACATTATTGCTGTGCTGGGATTTGAAGCACTATACCATGACACCTCAAAATATATTTAGTGTTCACCTACATTGTTGTTAATTTAATTTATTTTATATCCCTTCCTGAGAATCAGAATATTGTTAACTCGATGCAAAATGATATGAGTCGTAACACCCTCCAGATTCTCAGCAGGTAAATATTCTTTGTATTTTTCTTTGTTTGTTTTGTTTACAGAATAAAAAAGACCAAGCTTTATACAAGTACGAGGACATCATCAAGCATTTTCCAAATAGTGCAAAAGTTTTGATGGCAAAGGCCCGACTACTCGACGGGCTAGCAGAGGAGAGGAGGAGCAATGATCTACTTGATGGGTATGTGAATAATGGGTTCCCCTCAATTAAGATGGTCTGGTATTGTTTATTCATTGTGTCTCACATTGCAAGCTTGCATGTTCCATCTTTCAACTCTCCCTCGCTCCTACTCGCTCTCTCTCTGTGTGTCTGTACCATGTCTGGTTCCTCTGTTCAGCTCTCTGTCCCTTTATGTTTCTTCTTTTATGTCCTTTTCTGTTTCCTCTCTCTCTCTCTCTCTCTCACTATCTCTCTCACACCCAGTCTCTCTATCTCTCTATCTGTCTGGTCCTATTACATGTAGGTTGATGAGGTATTGATGCAGGCCAATAATTAAGAGGAGGGTGTGGGAGTTTTTCACATTCCTTGCCTATTGTCACTCTCTCTCTCTCTCACCCCTCTTTCTCCCCCTCTTTCTCTCCCCCTCTTTCTCTCCCCCTCTTTCTCCCCCTCTTTCTCTCCCCCTCTTTCTCTCTCCTCCTTTCTTCACCATTCAAATTGGGGACATTTGGATCATAACTGTAGTCTTCCTATTTCACATCACCTCTCCATCTTGTAGTGCAATCCTGTCATACAGACAAGCCGCTGATGTACCCAACTGTCCCAGGGATATCCACAAGGCTGCCCTAGCAAGAATGGGAGACAGGTTGTCATTCTTTGGTAAATATCACATGTTGCCATTATTTTACATGTACATAGAGGAGAATGACGTGCATATTTGCTTTTAGATGTGTACTTGTTTTGTAGAGTAAATTTGTTTTGCCTGGAAGGGGTGGTAGTGAAAACTATATATATATTTTTTAAATCTCACTTTCTAGTTTGCATAGATAAAGTAGCGATCCTACATATTTGCATTTACCCAGTATATGTTTGCACCTTGTCTAGGATATGCCATTGAAGTGTACCAGTAAAGAAATAAAAGTAGTGGTATTACAACTTATTAACAAATGTCACCTTTCATTTTTTTTATGCTTCCGCCCACAGAAAGTGATTCTGTTTTCAGGTTGCGCGTCCATACCGCTTTCTCAATATCGCGATATCAAATAAGAATCATTTGAGGTTTGAACCTTATTTGTGTGGTGTGTGCTAGTGTGAATGACCCATACCTGCCAACTACTACAATTTTGGCGTAATTATTACAATTTTTTTTGTTTTAAATTATGCCTTACGATTTTGTGTCACAAAATTACGATTTTCTGATTTTTTATTTTATTTTATTTTTTATTTTAATTTTTTTGTTTTTTTTTGTAAATTAATACGACATGACTACATCCAATGCGATACGTGCGATGTGTTCTTGTTTCGCGCGCACATTTACTATACAAACTTACATGAATTATTGCATATGGCACTGTTATGTCAATTGTCAAAACATACAAGTGATTTTTGTTTCGACCACGATTGCGTTCAGCACATAGTCATAGATTTCGCAGTGGAGCAGCCATGATTTGCACCCCCACACCCACCCCCGCTCGGTCGCTTTGCTCCCTCACAGTCCTCGTAAAAAATGATTACTATTTTTAGTCTTCAAAGGTTGGCAGGTATGATGACCATAGGAAAACAATCTGAATAGATTTGGGGGTAAATAGGTCAAAAGAGAGTGCATGAAAGTACTTTTTTTTTTAAAGCCTTGTTATCACCATATCAATACATATTCCAGATATGAACTTCAAACTTGTTACTAGTATGCATGATTATAGGGATAAAAGCGATCTGATTTGGGGGTAAATAGGTCAAAGGTCAAGAGAGTGCATGAAAGTCTTTTTTTAAGCCTTGTCATCACCATATCAATACGTATTCGAGCTTTGAACTTCAAACTTGTTACTAGTACATGTATGCATGATTTTCGGGTAAAAGCGATCTGATTTGGGGTCTTAGGTCAAAGGTCAGAGGTCTATCTAGGCCTTTCGTTATCATTTTTGTGATATGACTCATGAACAATATGAGCTATGATCTTAACTGAATTTTATAGGCAGAGGCATGTTAGAAACACAGTCACATCTCTCTTGTACCATGTCAATTTGACATACAGAAAAGTCATGCGTATTATTTGCTCTATATACCGTATTTACTCTGTTCCAGAATACGTTATAATATTAAAAACGTAGGACAGTTCACCGGTAAATAATATCACCCTTTTCATCAGTGTCCATGTCAGTTTTGTGTAAATAAAGAAGTCATGCATATTTGCTCTATATATTTACCATTGACCAGAATACATAACAATATTGAAAACCTATTACAGTTTATCGGTAAACATCACCCTTTTCATAATTTTCCACATCGGTTGTCTGTAAAAAGAGAAGAAATCATGCATAACAATTTCAGTGTAAAGTGCTTAGCATTGTATTGTTAAGTGCTATACAAATATGACTATTATATTTTCTCTGCATATTTACTCTGTTCCGCTATATTGTACTCTTATTTGTACAGTGTAGCCTTGTCTAGTGGGCATTATTCCAGGAAGTCGCGTACACTGTAATAATTATTTGATTTGGGACTCTGTCCATGAGGTTACACATATTGTAGGTTAATGCAATAGGTAATATCCTCTTTCACATTTGCTGCAGTAAACCACATGAAAACCCTGGAGCAGCTAAATAAACTTTCACAAGCATAGTGCATTTTACATATGGGCATCTCATAAGGCCTAAAAAAAAAGATGTTGTATTGCCCTTTAGGTGCCGAAACATGGGTCGGTCGGTCGGAAATCTTTTTCTTTTTTTTTCTTTTTTCTCCCCCTCTTTGGACTGATATTTCTCAATTTTAAATGCTTTACCGGTAATACAAATTTTTGTATTCATTAAACATTTTTTTCTCTAAAAAATGGTTTAAAAAAATTTTTTTTTTAAAGCCGACCGTAGATTTCAAGATTTTGGGGTCGGTCGCAAAGGGCAATACAACACCTTTTTTTTTAAAGCCTAATACAGGGACAGGTACATGTAAGCATGCTTTGATAGGGCCTTTTGCAACTTCCTTGCTATTAATTTTTATCTAATTAAGTTCTCATGCTGTGTCGTTTTTTTTTTTTTTTTGTTTTGTTTTGTTTTAAAGATACTATGTCCCATTTGCAGGCCAAAAAATGAAAAGGTTAAATTCCAACGGCATTTGAAAGACAATACTAATTTAGAACTTCCCTAAAAAAAAGGGGGCTTGAAAATGTCTTTAAGTGGGAAAATAACGACTATTAGTTGTCGAATCGACTTAGGAGCTATAGAGCCAGTAAGTAATAGTCTGATTTTTCAGACCATTGTACCGAATGGTCGTACGTTTTATGCTGCGCAAAGATTCAATCAGTTTAATTTTGGCCATTACAAGAAGTGGGTTATTGATGTAGACAAATGCTCATGTACCCTTTACAGCTCATTTTATGTATGTTATTACCAAAGATGAAAAAGCCAGTCAGTCACTCAATAGTGTCTGACAGTGAAGTCTAGCAAGTAAACAGGTTTCCTTGCATAATTTGAATATTAGGACACTGCTAATGTTTAAATTTCACCGATGGGACATACATGACATATTCATAATTCCTGCAAAGCTCTACAGAATTTGATTTTGGCTGCAATAGGGACATAGTATCTTTAAGGTGGGCTGTGACTTAATGTGTTAAAGAGGCCTTAGATGTCTAATTTTGAATTCGATTGAGAATGATGCCAAAGCAATCCAAATGTTATGAGCACCAAGAACACAACAAACATTTGATTAAATAGATGAAATATAGAATTTTCAGCAGGTACCCCAAGTTTGATATACCACATGTGTTTGTCCAAAGTACATGGAAAATACTGTTTCATAAAAGAATGACAAATCTTTCTTTTAACAAACTGTTAAATGGTAGCTATTTAAACAATATTTAGGTTATTAACTTTGAGGATAGATCAATTACGGATGTTCCTACAAGAGAAATTTAAAAAAAAAGGCATTTTACTAAATCAAACTCAAATGTTAAAGATTTAGAAGAAGAAAACGTTTTTAAGATGAATGCCAGATTTCATTCTCTGACACCTCTTTCGGCTTTTCAGACTTTGTATTGAACAGAATATATAATAATGATGATAATAATAAATGTGGGTTCTTGAATAGCACTCAAGTCTGTCAGATTTGACACTCCTAGTGCTTCACAATTATTACCCAAGCTTTAGCATGGCTGCTATTATGGTGCTCTAGCATTTCAGGCACCCATTTACCTCATCTGGGTCGAGTGTGGCAAATATAGATTAATGTCTTGCTGAAGGACATTGTTGCCACCATATGCCACGGTTGGACTCTGAACTGCAAACCATGTGATCTACATCATCCACTAGACCATGACACCTCCACAGTATGGGACCCCATCATGCAACAAAGTTCTCCTTTAAGTCTTAAAGAGTGAAACCAGCTGGTATCCCTGATTTTAAGAAAATAATATGTTGTATTTAATTTAATGGGTTAGGGGACAATAGGTAATTTTCTTTCGTTTTATGCAAGGGACTTGTTTCTTCCATTTTGGGGTACGGTAGTCAAGGAGGTTCATGTAGCACCTTTTGTTTAATGAATCACTTACCCAGCTTTCCTGTTGTTAATTACTTGATGACAAACAGCATGCTGAGGTTTTGATTAGGGTCCTGATAATCCATGGCCATGCAGACTCCTAATGAGAACCATGTGGTGGCAAGTGGTTTTTCAGACGTAGACATCTCTAAGCCGTCACCTTTGATTAAAAATTGCAAACAGTTAGTGACCACAGGTTTGTTTAATTGTGTTCTATTGATAGTTTATCATGGGATATATCGGAATAAGGAAAATCTTGTTTAATTCAATTAAAAACTTTCTAGGTTAGATTTTTTTGGTGTACATGTATTTTACAAATCGGTTAATAACCAGGTCTTTTGAAGTGGGTTTGAGCCTTAGCATGGCTTCAATGTCCATTAGCAAATACATTAAGCTAGGGTAATAATTTTTGAAGCACCATGGAAGTGCATAAAGATGTTATATGCTTGTAAGATATGTGAGTTATAGAAAAGCAGAATATCAATAGATAAGAAAAAGAAATTATGAGCGATTGAACTAATTCATACAACAATATTAGTTCCATCCCTCACAAGTTCAAGGTACAGTCACTGATACTGTGTAATACAAACAATTTCTTTGTATTTCATATTTATATATATTTTCATTTCTATTTCATTGTACATATATCTTTGTAATACTGCTGGAAAGCCATCAGTTTCTAAGATTGGTGGACTATTAATCAAATTATCATTTATCGCATTCTTCCTTTCTCCTCCTTATTTATCCAGGAAAGTCTGCGAAATCCATCCAAGTATACCAAGAGCTTGTGAAACAATACCCCGATGATAATGAATCCAAGAAGAATCTAGCTGTCCAGTATCTTATCGTGGGAAAAAATAAGAAAGCAAAGCACTACTTTGAGCAGGTCAGTAAATACCAGTCGCCAGGTCGTCATGTAGTACAATGTATTTCAAACATTTTATGGTCAATAAATAATCATAAGATATATCCGGGGAACCTTGCTGCCTGAATATGATGATGTTAGGGCGCCTTGTGGCCCAAATCTGGAGGTATCTCGGCTTTTGCGCTGCCTGAAATCTTTCTAAATGTTGCGAGCTGGTAAAGCAAGCGAGCCTAAAAAAATTGCACTTCAAAATGATCATGAAGTGCCTCAAAAAAGTAAAAATCTTTGAGTGACCGGTTTTACCGGTTGTACCATACTACTTTTCCCCAATAGACTGTAGTGTTATAAAAACCGTTAGGAAAATGAAAAATGAAATTTCAATTTCCAATCATAAATATCTTGATAATCGGACAGGCAATCGGCTTGTAAAAGTCATGGGATTCCTGACTGACCTAAAGGTTAATAATTATGATTGCAGCATGAGCTAAATCCAGGATTTTGTTTCAGAATCTGAGGCAATGTTACCGAGTCACTTTAAAAGGTTATTTCCTAATGAAAATACAAAGCGGTTTCTAACATTTTGTTTTTACAAAACTAACGTTATTCGGGCTCCGCGGTTGAAAAATGCTGACATTCTTGAAAGTACTTTGGATAGTTTTTTCCTTGTCATGAAAATGGTTGAAATGTTCATTGATTTTGGCTTTGAACATAAAGAATTTTGTCCCTGAAATATCTTTAGGGTAAAGAACAAATGAAAACTTATAGTTGAATGGTCACCTTCAATATTATACAAATATTGCATGCTTGCATTGCATTGCTTAACATAATTTATGAACCGACAAATTTAGAATTTCCTGAGTGATGTTGTATTTCACTGATATCGCAGGCCAAGGTCAAAATATAATGGCACAGGGGGAATTACGAATATATGTTATATTGGACAGCAAAATGCATGCAATATTTGCTACATGAAAATGATGGTATTTGTGATCTTATTCCTTGCTCTTTTGGAGTCAGGCCTTCTCGACTATTTGCCTTTGCATCAGATGCACGCAGCTATTAGAGACAATGCAGTATGCGCAAGGAAGAGAGGTGCACAGTCCTGTTCACTTATGTATTCGTTTTACCGTGCAAAAAATGCTGTTATATTGCACATCTAACAAATTGTTGAGTGTTGTATGACACTCTTTAACCAATAGGATACTCGCTAACAAATATCCTATTTTATATTATAAGAATTCTGTTCATACCAACACATTCCCTTTATTGATATCCACGTGGTGGCTTGGGCACCCGCTTGGGTACTTAATGTGAATGTGTTTGGACATCTCAGAGAGAAGGGCCATGTCCTTGGCTTCCATGCTCAGATTTGTTATTACAAAATTTAAAATTTATGTCAAATTAACAGAAGGCAGAAAAAAATGGAAATTAGTAAGTAATTATTTTTCTCATCCCTCCATTGTAGATGTTGGAAAACAACCCCATGGATGGCTTTGCACAGGTCCACTTAGGTTTCATCCTTAAAGCAGAGGAAAATTACCTTGAGGCTATTCCACTCTTGAGGGCAGGGATTGACTCAGGAGAAAGGGAGACCAATGAGGGCAAATACTTCTTCCATTTAGGTGATTCCTACTTGAGGATTGGTCAGGTAGAAGAGGTAGGAATTGCTGTAGTATTTCCGATTCGCAATACAGTCAAACCTGCTTTAGCGACTACCTGTATACAAAGACTACCAGTCTGTATAAGACCATATTTTTTTTCCCCCTTGAAAAAACGATTCTCATTGAGACCTGTACTAAAGGAACCTGCCCATAAAGATCTCCTGCCTGCGAAGACCACTTTTCTTGTTTCCCTTTAGTGGTCTCTAGATAAGGGCCATTTCACAGTATCTTTTTCGAGTAATTTGAAGTTGTGAGATTCTCTCTTTTAATCATTGATTTATTTAATGAAGTTTGTTTAATAACTGAATTGTGATTTTATATCAGGACATATTTGTTGGAAAAAAAATATGCATCCAGTTTTCAGGCATGGTATTATGTGTGGGTGTACACACATGTAAGTAAAATGTGTACAGATAAGTTACAATCAGATTTAATCATTTACACGTTTAACTGGTCTGTAGAGGTAAAGAAGTTAATTACATGAATCATCTTTTCCCTACTAACCTATTGTTGGAGGTGTATTTAGAGCAAATTTCACTGTTTGTGATATTTTTATGATACATGCATAATTAGTTTGATGGATTACCCGATATTTCATTCAACTAGTTTGGCTCATTAGGCTCCCCCTCTAATTCTTCTTTTTTTTTCCCACATGCCATTTTCTTATATATTTTACTTTAATATAATGTTTATGGTCACTTATTGTATGATTGCATTAAACCCTTGCATTTAATCAAGCAAATACTCCATAAGTTAATTTATGCTGCGAAAAAAGAAGAAGTTTAACTGCTTGTATTGTGTTGTATTGTATATATTTAATCACAGTAAAAAAACTTCCAATCAGTCAAGACAGACTGCTTTTCAGTGAGTCTGCACATTGTTTAAAAAAAAAAAATAACACAATACCATTTACAAATGAATATAGAACAAATGTTAAACATTGTTACGTATATGACAAAGAATATGTGTGTGTGTTCCTTTCTGCTTTCTGTCCAGTCCTATAAAGTCTACGACGAGGCAGTTCGCAAAGGTCTTTTCAGGTCAAGGTACCAAAGGTCACTCTACAACGTGGACTCGCTGAGGGGGAAAGAGTTCTGGACTCCCAAAGGGGCACGGTATGCTGAGGCAGCAAAGGTGAAGATCAGCTCTAAAAACAACTGTCTGTTTGAAGCCAGAAGAGCGTTAACTAGCTCACATACTTCAACATAGAGTTGATGCCCTTTTGCCTCTAAACATACAATAGAAGTGACTCATACGCCAGCTTTGAGGCTTAAAGAGAAGGTTGAGTTCTGGGGAGAGGTGAAAAATATATTGTGAGCGTTATCATTGTTATTATGCAAGTGTGGAAGAACATCAGAGAAAAAATTTACCCTGAAAAGCATGGCTCTTCAAATGCCTTCATATTCTAAATATGACAAGTAAGAGTTTAAAAATGAGGCCCGATTTTTATGCCACATGTTTGTGTAGTCCCATATACATCTTTCTGTGTACAGTGCTTGTTACTTTTCCAAGACCGGGCCCAATTTCTTATCATTTTGATGGCTCCAGAACCTTGCAGTGCACACCAATCAATGTGCTAAGTGATCAACTGTTTCTGATCGATTCCACACCGTTTCTTTCACAATGCAATCGCCTGACCAGAACTCAACTTTATCTTTAAAGGGGAAGTCCACTGTGAAATGTAGTTAGTTTTAATAAGAGAATACAAATTAGAAAAAAAGGTTTGGTGAAAGTTTTATTGAATCAAATCTGATAGAAAACAGGAAATTTTGGATTTTTTTTGGAAGTTGTATTCAAATCCAACACAAATTGGCAACTATGTGACGTATCGTTCTTGCAAGCTCCTTTCCCATTCGCTCTGTACGTCAAATTTCATAAGTTTCCATTTTTCTGGTTGCTGGTGAAGGAATTTTTTTCATATAGGGGTTGTGTTGAAACATGTGCAATGAGAAGATTTAAAGGGCATGTATGATCAAATATTTTCTTTAGAGATAAGGGACATTAACCATTTTTTAAATACTGAGCAGTATATGAAAATGAGCCCTTAGAAAGATGTTCATTCTATCGAGGTGAACTCTTAAAGGTACTATGTCCCATTTGCAGGCCAAAAAATGAAAAGGTTAAATTCCAACAGCATTTGAAAGACAATACTAATTTAGAACTTCCCTAAAAAAGTGGGGGCTTGAAAATGTCTTTAACCCTAATAAGGCCGGGCTATTTGAGTTCTTAATAGGGGGGGCCATTATGCCCCCCGTAAGATCTTGGCCGTGAAATGGCCGATCACCGCGAAAATTTGCATGCATGTCAAGTGAAGTGTATAGAATACTATATTTCAATTTTTTGAAAAAATTACTCATTTGCATATTTATGGTAAATTATGCAAATAAGGTCAACAAATTCATATTTTTACCCATAAATCATATATTCTTCATATTTAAGCTTTCTTTTCCACTACATATATTTGTTAGACCATTTGGAATAATAATACGAGAAACAAAATTTGGAAAGCTAGGTTATTCCTTATGTTATCTCTTGTTTTGATAATTTCTTATGTATTTCATTGTTTTTTAACTTATGTATTTTATTGTTTTTGTTGTTTTATTTCATTTCTAACTATAATTTAACTATTTTGACCCCCAAAACAAACACCTAAACTTTAAACAAGACCAAATAACCAATGTTTTATCTCTTTTTAGGAAAAATTATATTTCCATATGTTTTGTACACAAATCACGAAAATGAGCGATTTTCGGGCCGACATGTAAAGACAAAAGGTCACGTGACTTTGAAGCGTAGGTCCGATTTTCAAAAAAATTGTTTTAAAAGATGCGCAAGACTCGAAAGAATAAAGTCATGAAGCAGCGGGGCGTCATCCGTATGCGCTCCCGAACAATCAGAAAAATCGCGGAACCCCCCCCCCGGCCTTATTAGGGTTAAGTGGGAAAATAATGACTATTAGTTGTCGAATCGACTTAGGAGCTATAGAGCCAGTAAGTAATAGTCTGATTTTTCAGACATTGTACCGAATGGTTGTATGTTTTATGCTGCGCAAAGATTCAATCAGTTTAATTTTGGCCATTACAAGAAGTGGGTTATTGATGTAGACAAATGCTCATGTACCCTTTACAGCTCATTTTATGTATGTTATTACCAAAGATGAAAAAGTCAGTCAGTCACTCAATAGTGTCTGACAGTGAAGTCTAGCAAGTAAACGGTTTCCTTGCATAATTTGAATATTAGGACACTGCTAACATTTAAATTTCACAGATAGGACATACATGACATATTCATAATTCCTGCAAAGTTCTACAGAATTTGATGTTGGCTGCAAAAGGGACATAGTATCTTTAAAACGGGTCAGACCATCTTCTCATTCTTTGTTTGCAGAAACTGGAGAGCAATTGGGAGGCAATACGAGACGAGGCCATGGCATTGCTAGGCTCCGATGGATTCTTCAAGAACGAAGAAGAGAAACTCAGGGAAACGGGAGACTGGAAGCAATTCACATTGTATGCAAAAGGTAAGGACAAATAATTTTTGACAATGCATGACTTTTCAGTTGCCCCAACCAATGCAAATTACCCTTTCACTGAAAGCATTGTCGAGCTGTGTGACACTTTTTCCGAGTATGTGCTATACATATGTGATGCTATCATAAGAAATTTCACTGCAGATATTAATTCCCTTTGAAAATTAATTGCCCTAATTCTCATAATTTGCTTCTAATGTGTCAACGTTGACTCTTTTAAGGCAAAGTTGGAAGAATGTTGATGGATGATTTTTATTTTTTTATTTTTCATGTTTAATTATGTTTTCTTTTTTGGTTGTTTTTTTTGTTTAATGTTCAGTGTTCTTTTTTTTTTTTTGGAAATGTTTTGTTTTATTTTTTATGTTGTTGTTTTGTTCGATATGTGCTACCACCTTACATGAACAGCACTCACTCAAGATTGCTTACTTACAAGCATTTGTGTTTTCTTAGCAGTCTGGTAAAATAACCAACACTAAATATGTGCCTTGATTAGCAGACAAGTGTCAGCGTGCATATGGTTGGTTTGTGCTTCCAGGGTTTGGGCAATTGAAATGCTGGTATGTGTGTATGTGTCTGGTGAAATTTCTTGTTCTTTCCACACAAATGAATCCATACCCTTTTAATTTCAAATCTGCAAGCTTTTCAATTTTTAAATCGCCCCTTTTTATGCAAAATTACATTAAAAAAAACCCCACAAAACATACACCGTGTATTTGCTGAACCTGTCACTTTTTCACTCATTGCTGTTATGTCTTTTCTTTAGGAGTTAAAGATCAAGCCAACTGTCGACAAGCACCTCGCACCTGTGAGATAATTGACACTATCCCTGAATCAAAAGGATGTAAAAGAGGCCAGGTAAAAATAAATGCATATAGTTAGAGGGATGGTGGTGGTTGGTGGTGGGGGGTTGGCGGACATGAATTGGTCATTATATAACAATTATATGACCCAGGCATCCCTCAATATGAGCTGTCAAACTGTCAAACCCTTGACAGTCATAGTGCATAAACAGAGCGACGGAACTCTGAGACTATGCAGACTCTGCGGTCTAGTGCACTCCACAAACCCTTTCCTGTAGCTGCTGATCGACACAGCCAGACGCTGACAGCGGTTAGGCTTTGCCCAAGACTTTATGGAATTGTATTTCAAAGTTTCAAATTAAAGTCTCATGTGCCCAAAGACTAAGCTGTCCTAGAGTAGCACTGAATCAAAGGCTGTTATGTTATGTAAAAGCATTGTGTTATACATTAGTATCCATCGATCATCCCGGAAAGAGCAAGGAAAAAAGAGAAGTTAGAGGAGGGGGGTGGGGGTGATGACACGACCTGACTGTTATGTCATAGCAGCTAAATGTACAGCAAGAAGTGTCCCTCAATCACGGTTGAGCAGGTTTAAAGGTACTATGTCCCATTTGCAGGCCAAAAAAATGAAAAGGTTAAATGCCAATAGCATTTGGAAGATAATACTAATTTAGAACTTCCTTAAAAAGAAAGGGCTTGAAAATGTCTTTTTGTTGGAAAATAACGACCATTAGTTGTATAATCAACTTTAATGATTGCAATCACTTTAGTAAATAGTCTGATTTTCAGACCTTTGTACCGAATGGTCGTACGTTTTGTGCTGCGCAAAGATTCCATCAGTTTAATTTTGGCCATTACAAGAAGTGGGTTATTGATGTAGACAAATGCTCATGTACCCTTTACAGCTCATTTTATGTATGTTATTACCAAAGATGAAAACAAGTCAGTCAGTCACTCAATAGTGTCTGACAGTGAAGTCTATGGGTTTCCTTGCATAATTTGAATACTAAGACACTACTAATGTGTAAATTGCACAGATAGGACATACATAACATATTCATAATTCCTGCAAAGTTCAACAGAATTTGATGTTGGCTGCAAAAGGGACATAGTAGCTTTAAGAGAGGCAAGGAAAGAAGCGTTTAATTAGTGAGAAGGGGGAGGGAATATTGATATTTCATTGTTATGTAACAGCAAGTTGGTATACAACAAGCACCTGTGGAGTACGTCAGGCAACTGTTAGAGAAGTAAAGGAAGAGGTAATTTGGAAGGGGAAGGTGGAGGGATTTAAGGGAGAGTGGGGAGCATATTTCTAGGTGTGATGTAACAATTAATCCTGAATCACATGAGTTTGAGAGAAGCCATGCAATGAGGAAAAAGTTGCTGAGTGGGGAGGGGGTTGTGTGACATATTGTGAAAGAAATCTTTTTATATGCAGAGATAAACAACAAGAAGATATCTGCATGGCAATATATTCAGAGTCATTTGAAATCATTTGCTGAATTACTCTGTAATGTGATATGTGATGAACAACATTTATGAGAACAAAGTAGTACCTGTACATAAGCATTCATATAAGGTGTGAGGCAATGTGATTCATAGGAAGCACATCTGCTGATAGTAGCCATTTCTTTGTCCCATGTTATTTGATAACCTGTAAAGGCCAACCATTTAATAAATACCACACTAACTGTGTTAAATGAAATCCCTCATTTGTGTTTGATATCTCTCTTATGTATACTTTACATGTGTATACATTTCAATTACAATTTTCAAAACAAGTTGTAATTTTAATGAAGATATTGAGATGCAGTCATTAATTAGTAAGACAGTAACTTTGATGTTCCTTTGTTTGGATCATACATTATGCATTATGCATTTCACTAATTTTAACACTCTTTGTCTGCAATATGTCTTGAACAGGTGACATTGTAAAATGTGTGATGTACGTGTTTTTATATCCATTGTCTCTTTCATGTTATATATATATTTTTTGTAGGTGAAATTTTCAGTAATGCACCCTGGCACCCATGTCTGGCCTCACTGTGGTCCCACAAACTGCAGACTGAGGGGTCATCTTGGGCTGGTAATACCCCAACCTGTTAGGTTACGTGTAGGCAATACAACAAGGTGAGTATGTGTACCTGCAAAGGTCTCTCTAACTCCTAACTCTCTAACAATCAAACAAACTTACAATCAATTCTGGCCAATTGTGGTCCTCATAACTGCAGATCAAGGTCCTATCTTGAGTAAGTAAAACCCTAACCAGGTAGTCTTCAAGTAGTGCCAGGCTCTTCAGCAAAGACATTTAAAAAAAGGATCAATTATCAATACTGCATATATGTATATATTACCTACATTAAATGTGTAGGGCATTTTAAGAGTACACATGGTAATCTGTTTGATTGTGTATACACTCCACCAAATGCATAGACTAACAGTACACTTGTGTTGGTTTTATTAACTTAGTTTCATTGAAATGATTTTCCTCTAGCAGAATTTCAAAAGTAAAGGATCTCGCTACTAGTTCGATCCATGTCATATGTGATGCTAATCATTTTCACTCCTGTGGGAATTATACAACTTGAGACAAAAATTAATGCAATACCCTTTTTTTTGTTGTTGCTTTGTTTAGAACGTGGGAGGAGGGAAAATTCTTTATCTTTGACGATTCTTTCGAGCACGAGGTCTGGCAGGAAGCAGATCGCCTGAGGGTGATTCTTATAGCAGATCTCTGGCATCCGGACCTTACTGAGAGCGATCGGAGGAGGCTAACAGCATTGTGAATGAATGGGACTGAAGAGATGTGTTTGACATCAAGGACGTACATCAAAGTCAGTTTGTGGGATCAAAGAAAATCTGATGCTAATAGTAAAAGATATGAACACCTTGTATACCATACACAATTACAGTCAAACCTGTCTATGAATGCCACTCAAGGGAAACAATAAATCTGGGTACTGAATGTAGACAGATGGCTTTTCTAGACAGGTACTGCAACACAAATTTCTTCTTAAAAGGTGACAATAAAGGTTACCACTATAGACAGGCCTTTACAGAAAGGTGGCTACTAGCTAAGACAGGTTCGACTGTATTTAAATTTTCCAGGATCAAATGACTGTTGGTTTTGGAGATGCCTTGCCTTTTCGTCATTATATGATGCGTTTAGTTTGTATACAGCATTAATGCTGCTGGGTTCTAAGATGACAATATTGTGAATGTAGGGGACTGGACAACTTCTTTCCCCCACTTCAAGGCCATATCGTCGCTGGGGTGACAAGACCTTGTATCTCAAAATTTGGGGAAAATCACTTTTTTATTTTAATGACTAGATGATCCGTCAAGTGATGACCTATCCTAATCCCAGCTCTCTATCTCCAAAAATGAAGCCACTACACCAAGTCAAAGGGAAGACTATCCCATTGGATACAGTGTTATGGCAGCCATATTTTTTACTCTCCTGAACATTTAACTTTTCTTGAGTTACGAGGTTTTGTCGCCCCAGCAGCGATATGAATCATGGAATATATACATGTATATTATTGCTTGTATTCTACTTAAATTAAACCCAATGCTGCCATGCTGGGCTTAAGCTTTAGTTAAAAATCATGTTTAACAATTGATACTAATTAATCTGAGGTCTAATTACTAAAAATGATCTTAGACCGAGGGTTGGGTTTAACTGAATATTATGGACCATTGTGTTTTAGAGTTCCATGATTCAAGTCAACCCCACTTAATGCAGCTGAGAAAATAATAAGCGATTCTAAGTTGAAGTCTATTTCCCCTCGTATATACCTACAGAATATCTTCATATTCTATCCATTACAAGGTACAACCAGATGTTATTGAATAATGATCTCAGCTACAGGGTATTCCAAAAGAAAAAGAAAAATTATTGAGTGTCTTCATCCTGTGCCTGTCTGAAGCGTCTATGACAATCAATTAATGGTCACAAATTCATAAAACTTGGTGGGGTTAAGATTTGAGTAAGTTTGACTGAAATTGCAAAATCTCCATGAATATTGATATTGATCAGCCACACATTCTGTATAGAGTTCTTTTTTAATTTCCTATTTTTTATTTTTTTGCAAGTTTCCATGAAACTTTACATGGAATTGGATCATAAAAAATATGTTGGTGTGATCTCTGGTATAAGGGTACATGTTTCATGGGTTTCAGGTGCCAGAGGAGATCAAAGAGAAGTAGTTTGATAACTTGATTGGAGGTGAGAAGGTTGCGGTTCATACTCCGGCATACCACTAATGTCAAGTGGCAAGACATCTCTATACATTTGCCACTCTCAACCCAGGTTTAGTGAAGAGGTATCTACATGTATTATGATTCAAAAGCCAGAGAGTTTGCATGTAAGAAAAACTTTCATGAATTTTGGGGAGTGTTTGAAGTTCACAAAACATTAAATGAAATACTGAAATTGAATTGAGTCACAAGGTAAAATATTTGACAATCAGATCATTTTCTTGCCATGATGAAAATGGCAGTCATGAACAGTGCCCGGAAGTGGCGGGTTTCTGCAGGATATGTACTAGGGTGATAGTTGTGAAAGGACATAAGAGACATTATTTCAGTTTGTTATGTGTTATACGAAAACAGATTTTTATGTTTTAAATATGATTATCTGGGACTGTCGGTGACTGGACAATAATTTCTTGGTCGCAGCATCACCATGAAATAGAGTGTATGAGGATTCTTTTGTATGACACGGTCAACTATTCAGAATGACTTTTACATAGCATTCTTTAAAATGCAGTTCCATTTCCATAAGCTAAGTATGAGGTCAGTCTTATGTACGTCACAGTTAACTGTTCAGAATAACTTTTACATAGCATTCTTTGAAATTCAATTACCAATTTATGACCTGAGTGAAGACAGAGTCTGTAAAGTAAGACTCTTTTGCTTGTACCTCTGTTGCACATACAATACTGACAGTAGACTGATCAACCATTTTTTTCCTTCCTATTATTGGTCGGTTCTGAGTCATTTTGGTAGTGTGTGACTGCCATACAAAATAGGCCTGTCTTCATTAGCTTGAGTTTGCCAAATAACCCGCTATTTTCAGACTTGGGATTATCCAGAAGCTCGAAACTGCGTCTTCACCAGACCGATACGCTCATTACAAACGAGCTCGGATGGGCGCAAATTAGCCCGCTATTTCCCAAATGGCAGGATATTTTGGAAACAAGACCAACATTTCTCTGGATATTTTCTCAATCAAATATCCTGCTAATTGCAACTGCGGGCTGATGAAGACGCAAATTAACTGGCTAATTTGCGATCGGGATAGTTAAAATGGCGGGTTACTTGGCAAACTCGAGCTGATGAAGACCTGCCTAGTGAGAAAGGCCCAAGGTAATCTATTCCAATATCTAGATGTTGCATTACGTATGACATACTTTGTCATTTTGTCTACATTCCTATGTTCCATAATAGTTTACACACATGAATGATTAGCATAGATGTTCATTTGTTCTTTCTATAGCCACGTGTATCGGTTTATATTCGTGGACAGTCGAAAATTTAAACTGTCTTTTTTTTTCTAAAGGGAAAGAGAGAAAAGTGGTGACCACTCACTGTAGAATATGTATAGGAAAGGGGAAGAAATGGAAAAAGATATTACTGGAATGAGTTTTGTTATTACACACTTTCCCTTTTCCCGTTCTTTTTCATTAATTCCTCAAAACGCTTCATAAGCAGGTTCTTTTGATGATAGAACCGACAGCCTTTTCAGTAACTTGTGTTCCTATCAATAATTCATTCGTTTACCCCAACATAAAATACGTATACACGTGCATGCATGTGTACACGTATTTTAAAAACATTTCACTGTGTAATATACGTATGCATGGTCACATCATGAATCGATATGTCTCAATCGCTATTATACTTCCTTATAGAATCATATATCATATACACATATACAGACAGAGTATTTTTCTACATCTTTATTACAGTGTTCTAGAATATGTTTATTCATTGCATGCTATATACATGTAGCAGTACCACTGTTTGTTACTACTATACCAAAGACAATGTCAAGATGCAAGGGGAGTTAGGGAGTCGAGATGTTTAACACTTTTTGTTTAATAAAACACTTGGCGGGAGGGGTCTTTTTATTATTGAATGAGTGTATTAATATGAATGTCAATGCTACTTCTGCTATACATGTATTCAGGCAACTAGATTCTTGATGTTGGTTAAATTGCATGCTAATAATTGGCTATTAGAAAGCACAATACCGTGTGAGTCAAAAAAAAGTTTACACCTAGAAAATTGCTAATTACTTTAAATATCATCTATGAACAGTAAATTATTATACATCTTATGAAAGAGTGTTTTATCCCAAATCATTTGGTATCATTTTTGTGTGGTATGTGTTCACGCTTGGATGAACAGGAGGCATTTTTTGCGAGAGTGCAAAACTCGACTCGTATCAATCCTTTCAATAACAAAATATCTTTCAGTAGTTTTATTTCCAACAATAACTTTATTTTCTCTCTCGATCTCATTTCACTATCAGCCATTTTAGTATAAGCCAGAATGTTTATTAATCTGATATGTTTGAACCAAATGAATGCCAAATCATGAAATCCATAACAGCACTTATGGTTCTAAGTGATTTCACACAAGTTGGAAATAAAACTGCTGTAAGATATTTTGTTATTGAAAGGAACTGATTGACTTCTACAGTATAAAAGACCAGTGATGGCCTGGTGGTAGAGTCGCTGCCCGGCAAGCAGTAGATGCAGATTCAAGTCCCGCTGGTTCCAAGATTTTTTTTTCTGACTTGTTTTTCAATACAGATCGATCAATTGATCTTATTTACTGGATGTAAGCCACAAATATGTTTAAATAAGTGTTAAAGTTGTTTCAATAATTGTTTTGTTCCACCTCCTTCCCCCTTTGATCATGGAGTTAGCATTTTGTGGATCTTGGCTGAAAATATAATTCTGCATGTTCAGAGCCAGAAGGGTATTAAAAGGATATGAATTAATGCCATTCTGACTCTCAATGGTGTTAACCCTAGGCTGTCTAGCAAAGTTTAAAAGGACTTGGTAACATTGTTGAGATGAGAGAAAATGGTGCTATGGTAGTGACTTCAATGCCAGATGTACAGATAATCCGAAAATTTGAGTGAAAACAGACCATTATTAATGACAAAAATTGTGAAAAAACTGATCTGATCAATTCCTTAATTCTCCCAACTATATTATTACAATTTAATTACATTTTAGGTGAATGTAAATCGTAACAAAGCTATGAATTGGCTCTATATATCATTCCAGACATTTAAGTGTTGAAAGATTTTTTAAATCCTGTCTTATGTCTTATTTTCATGGAAAAACAGTTGGGAAAATTCAAAGTGGTTGGGAGAATTTACTGTTAGATGGTGTTGACCAGTGACGCCTTCAAAGAAAACCATAAATATCTTTGTGATTTGAGAATTTTTTCAGGATTTTTTGCATGCTAGAGGGTTAGTACAGTAGAAGGAATATAATAAGTAACATTTCATACAAAAATTACGCAGTTTTTTTATCAACCTTCAACAATGTTACCGAGTCACTTTACACGTCATTAAATCAATGTCTGCTTTTAGTAAGGCCATATTCACACATGACATAGGTATATATATATGTTACTTTATTATTATTTTTTGAAACGTTGCTTCAGGTAATTTTTCTAGCCTATTTCGGAGCATTTGGTGGGACTTTCAATTTGTTGACACTATAATGTCATGCAGTGTTAGATTTATTACTGATGTACACAATGGGTCATACCATCTGCATTCTTGTGTAAGAATTTGATATCGATTTACATGACTCATTTATTTGTTGACGTGTGATGAGTTGAGTCTCGTTCTCGTATGCCACGTTAAACGTCCGGGGCAAGATAAGCACAAGGCGCTTTGCATTTCTGTATTGTACAACACACAGATAGATGAATACGTGTAGGACCATTGTTGGGCCATTTTGTGCTAACAGATTTCTTAGTCTTCCTATTATGAATATCACCTGTCCATTTTTTGTATATATGCTTATGGTGGCTAAATTCTAATTTGCACTCTTGCCAGCGCGCTTGCTATTTCGAGAAAAAAATGTGCTCATTCCTTGTATATTGTTAAGAAAGAGAGAGTTTATTTTCCTTTTGAACACTATTTTCACTTTAAACTGGAGCTTGTAAGCTAGATTCTAAGATTAACCAAAAGTAGTATAGATCTCACAGGTTTGCTGTTCTGTGTTAAAAAATTTCCTCCACAAATCCAACAATTTTGTACATATCTGTTTGTTATATCGATTCTACATTTCCATTTTAGAATCAAATATGAAATCACTGGTGATAATTTCTTTTTGTTGATACTCTTGAAGCTGTACTTGTTAGATTAATCATTATCCTTAAAGGTAAAGACCAGTTTTGGAAACGCCCCCCTCTCAAAAAATGAAATGGAAGCTCTCATTACCAATCATGTGAAAGAATATGTTTTGACTAATACGTGATGATACAAATTTTGCCGGGAAACCGCCTACTAATTGATATATGTGGTAAATTATTATATCTATTGGAACCAAATAGATATTGCGCACATGTCGCGGAGTCCCATATACATCTTTCTGTGTACAGTGCTTGTAACTTTACCAAGACTGGGCCAAATTTCTTATCATTTTGATGATTGCAGAACCTTGCAGTACACACTAATACTTATATGCTAGATGATCAACCTTTTCTGATCAATTCCACAACGTTTCTTTCACAATGCAATCGCATGACCAGAACTGGTATTTATCTTTAACAAATAGTATTACTGTAAATGTAATATTCGCGGTGCTTTAATTTTCGCTGATTTCGCGCTCAAGTCTGTGTCCGCGAATATATAAGCATGACTTCTTATGCGTGTTTTGAACGGGCTGAATTGCGTGCAACGCGAATATGTTTTGGAGTCGCTCAGCGCGAAAAATTAATTACGGTACGCGAAAATAACAGCGTTTACAGTATGTTGTGTGGTAATGTACAATAAAATGATAGTAAGGGATGGATATGTACATGTATATGTATATTTCAACTTAACTAAATGATATATGTGTATTTGATGTACATGTTTGTGACTGATGATGGATAGTTAAGTTTTGATTATATACAAAGAAAAAATCAAGAACCGTTCATATTTAGTGTCAGACATTTGCAAACACCAATGTGGATATGAAGTATTGTGATTTGAATATGGTATGGGAAACCAGAACCTCATTGATGATGTATTTCCCATAAAAATTGTAGTTTTTAGAAAATTGAAGCATAGTTTTACTTGCCAAATGAAGTGCTTTCAGTGCCCTGTTCCATATTAACACTTGTTATTAATAACAAGTATCACGTTTCTATAACAAATTTGCTCACAGCAAATGCAGCGATTTCATTAGCTTATTGTAACTTGTTTTTTGATAAATAGTTTTATGAAACTGGGCACTAATATGCTAACAGATAAATTAGAAAGTTATGGTCCAGTGCTGTAAAATCATATTTTACGTACGATTTGATGGTAATGGTGTGTGAGCGACACCAGACACTCTTGATGCTTCAACAAGTTTACCGCAAACTTCAAGTCTTAAAAAAAATAATAATAAATTGTGTCAGAACTTTGTTTTTGTTTAACACTCAAACAAGGCAATCTGATCCTAATATTATACATGTGTATTATCTTCCTGAATTTTAGTTGTTTTGGTTATGGCTTGCAAATGCCTTAAACTATCTGTAACATGAGGTGTGCATGTAAACTCATAACATATTTTTAAATTTAAATTTCATATTGCAACATGAAATAAAAATGATTATTTTGTCTTCATGGGCATACTGAAAAAGAGAGTCAAAAATCAATTCATACTAAAAGTCATGCTCAGGCTACAATAGACGGGTCTACCAACATATTCAAATTTTATTCATATATACTGTTTAAAGAAAGGTTATTCTTGACAACCTGTAAGCTTGCCCGAGGCTAGCCCGACATAGCAACAAATAATGTATGCAGACTGGATTCCAAGTATTGTAGTTCATTTATCAATAACATTAATGGAATACCATGTCACTAGGTCCCCATGAAGGAAACATCCACAAATTCTAATATGTTAGCAAACTGCTGTTTTATAAATTGTAGTGGTATATTTGATAACTTGACATGTATAGCAGGCCTAAAGTAAGAAGAATATATAGAAAAAGTTGATGAAATCATCAATGTTTTCTTTGAGGCCTTACTGAAAAACAATATTTAGCTTGGTTCCATCCAGAATATCATTCAAATGTGATGAATCTATGTTCACATTCCTCAATTATGGAATTCTGTTACATGTATATATTTTGCTTTTCACTTTATTCCAAATATAACATGAAAATGGAAAGGTCATGTCTTGTTTATTTTATGTTTGTTAAGCCCATGCCAGTGAAGGGTGCTTATTCTTTCCTCAATCGCTTCCAGTTTTTGCTTTTACTGTGATTATTTAATTTTGCACAGGCATTGTGATATATTTGTGATACGTAATAAGTTTGGTTGTTTTTTATTTGATGTGTAATATTGAATAGAAAGTACTAATTTAGATGTTAGATTATTTAATAGATGAATCTGTATTCTATAGTGGTATATATATATGTGTGAATTGTGGTAAAATTTGAAATTTACAGAGATTTTGTGAAGTTATCAAATCTGTACACAAAATATAAGTAGATGTATGTAGATACATTATATGTGGAAAATATTTTATGTTTCAATCAAAGGGTTTAGGAATTTAAATATTTCCTCTTAATAAAAAAGAAGATAATCAAATAATAATGATATACCTAGGTGAAAGATTAATTTATGTATTAGAATGAATTATGTAGCAGTAATGGTCTTTGATGAATAATTTGTAATACATCTATGTATGTTACTCGATATTATACCCAAAGAAAACAAATTTGGAATTGATTATTTAGCAGAAAAGCTTAAATAATATATATTGGTTCATATATTTTTTTTGTTAACACGCCTAGTTCGTGGCATATGGCAATCATTCTCTGATTCAAAAACATGATTGCACAGACTTTCAAGAAATCGTTCAACCTAAAGGCAGCTTTATGATCCTTGTGCATCATCTATTGAAATGTGGAAACAAATAATACAGCAACAATTGCAAAAAATAACTTTTGTTGGTTTTGTATAGCACCCATAACTACAGCACTTTACAGTAAGTGCACGCTCTCCACTCCTCTCCATGTGGGAGTATTCCAGGCAGTCGCCAGGTAACAAGTGTGCACACTGTAATCTAAACACACTGACATTGGCATCCTACTGCATGGGTATCCATTGAACACTTGGGTGAAGAGCATCAATGTCAATACAATGCCTTGCCCATGGAAATAACAATGAGCATAAGCATAATAATAATAATAATATAATAATAGGCATATCTATAGCCCCGTCTATCTAAAAAAAATTATTCGAGGCGCACTAATTATTACCCCGGCTTTAGCCTAGCTGCCATTACAGCGCTCTAGCATTTCAAGGAATCAATTCATGCCAGGTACCCATTTACCTCACCTGGGTCGAGTGTGGCAAAATGAAGATTAATGCCTTGCCAAAGTTTGGGTTCTTTGGTCAAGGCAATAAGGAATTGACATGGCCAGTTTAATTGATATAGTCTTTGCAATCAAGCAGAGATGTTGTGGTCATTCACTTGACTCTCAGTCAAATGGTTTTGAGTTTCAATCCCAGTCATGCACCAATGTCCTGTGGAAAGACCGTTATCCACATTTGCCACTCTCCACCCAGGTGTACCTGGCAATTGCAGTGCCCACTGGAAGAGAAGTGTTAATACTGCTTTGGCTCCTCTTGATAAATATGTCTCGAATATTATTAGTAGTAGTATTATTATTATGCTATATAAACTGTTTATGAGTATAATGAATGGGATATATATATATATATATATATATATATATATATATATATATATATACAATATCATTTTTCTACTGGAGTATGTTAATGTAAAAAGTAATTATGCAGAACATGCTAATATCCAGAGTTACCTTGAATTCATGCAAACAAATCTTGATTAATAAGTTGTTAATACTACAGAAACTGTCAATTCTCTACAATTATGCATTATTTCTATAATAAATATTTGAAATATATTCAGATTAAACTTTTATTTGTGGTGGATAATTCTTGTCTTTTTGTTGTTGTTGACAAATTGATGGAGTGATTGAGTAATGGGGTGAGTGATTGAGTAATGGATGGAGTGATTGAGTAATGGATGGAGAGATTGAGTAATGGATGGAGTGATTGCGTCATAGATGGGTGATTGAGTAATGGATGGAGTAATTGAGTAATGGATGGAGTGATTGAGTAATGGATGGAGTGATTGAGTAATGGATGGAGTGATTGCGTCATAGATGGGTGATTGAGTAATGGATGGAGTGATTGAGTAATGTATGGAGTGATTGAGTAATGGATGGGTGATTGAGTCATGGATGGAGTGATTGAGTAATGGATGGAGTGATTGAGTAATGGATGGAGGGATTGCGTCATAGATGGGTGATTGAGTAATGGATGGAGTGATTGAGTAATGGATGGAGTGATTGAGTAATGGATGGAGTGATTGCGTCATAGATGGGTGATTGAGTAATGCATTGAGTGATTGCATCATAGATGGGTGATTGAGTAATGGGGTGAGTGATTGTATAATCGATAAGAGTCAGGGTGGGGGGTATGGGGCACGTCTCTTCCATATCTCTTTTTTTTTTGGGGGGTGGGTCTAATTTGACACAATAACAGGTGAGGAGAAGAGAAATGACGAGTCAACAGTAGCCGCAGTAACCATATGGATTGAAAAATGTTAAATCATATTTTTATTTACAATTTAATCACAATTACACCATCACTACATATTCTTAATTACGAATTATTCCAAGATAGATAGTTTATAGATAGTCTATAATTCCAAGATTATAGACACGTTGTACTTAATGAAGAATAATGAATTAAAACGCTAGCAGTTTCTCTCATGGACAAGTTATATTTCATTATTTTCCTTTCTAATCTGGTAGTAAAATTCATTTATTTATGCATGAGATGTGCAACGTTCTAGCATCATTTTATTTTAGTTTATATGAAATATATAACTTTTTGTCACCATGATGGTTGTACAACCTTGATAATTGATCGTTGAAAATGATAATATAATAAAGTAAATCAAGATTACCATGGTTAACTTTTGTATTGATTGAAAACATACCACATAATTATTACCCCAAAAAACTCAAAATTACCATATTTCATGTCTTTCATTTTATTGCATACCTACCTATCAATTTACAAATATGTTATCCATAAGTCATCAATGAAAATGTCAAATGTACTTGTAATTTATGGATCTACAACCAGTATTCTCTCTGTCAAAATTGTTCTTTTTACCTTATTTTCGATATTTCTGCTATACACTCTCATCCTCAGCATTATCTTATATCTCTCTCTCTATCTCTCCCTTTATCTCTTTTTCTCTCTCTCCATTTCTCTCCCTCTGTCTTTCTCCCATACTTTTCCTGGATCTCCTGTGCTGTCTGTACTATTTTCACTCCCTACCTCTCTTCTACATTTCCCTCCAGCCCTTTTGTTCTCTCTTCTCTCTTATTTCGAACGATCTTTTCATATATGTCATATATGATTGTGAAATAGATTTAAGCAATAATTGTTACTTGTTTAGTATATAGGTGTACACTAATTTATCTAGAAAATTCAATCACTGTGTGATATCTCTTAATACGATTTGCTTGATAATTTTTCAGTAGTTTATTTATGTTTTTACGCAATGTACAAAATTCTGCAATTCAGCCATCTGGCTGCAAATGAATTTTCAATAAAACCATTACCATTACCATTACCATTACAAATCGTTTTCCCCAAAATGTATTATACGATTTACAAAATATTTCAGGACTTGATTACATTCATAATAAAGAAATGTACCCGACATCGTGTTTGATAAAGTAGTCAGAATCTATAGTTACCTCTAGAACGAGTCAAAAGCAAGAGTTAAGCAAACTAGATCTACAAAAGGAATGGCTTTAGTTTACATAAAAGAAAACACCAATCACCACATCTAAGCCTCATAACATAAGCTTAAAAATCCTATCCGATGACAATACAACTTTTTATCAATGGAAAGCTGAATGAACATAGAATACAAATATAAAGGAATTCAAAATATTTTCCCTTTCAGTATTGCACAAAAGCGAATTAAAACCTTATTTTCCGCACCTCTCAAAAGTACAGGTCAACCGGTGTCAAATTTGCTGCAGTTACAATAGGGACTTTTAGATTTGCACGTCGACATAGTGAACTGCAACGTGTGACGTCCTTATAAGGCATTGTGATGTCCTTTTAAGGCCCTTTCCCCAAAATCTTTTCTTTTCAAACATAGCCATTTATGATACTGAATGATTCATCCATAATAGGCTAAAACAGTTATACAAGCGACGCCCAGCAAAATTCCATTGACCAGCGCAATTCGCGCCCATTTTGGCTTCTCGTTCGCGGCAGATGTTATTTGTACACCTGCGTCCACCTTCTCCTCATCGCATGCGTCTTTCAGTTCGTGGTCGTCTCTCTTCAGTGTTTCTCCGATACAGCAGATGAAGTTCAAAGCTTTCCAGGTAAAACCAGTGCGAGCACGAGCCTCTGGAATTAAAAAAACACGAATAGGAGAGAACGTTTTGTTAGCAAGACTTAAAGGGCAAGTCCACTCCAATAATAACTTACTTTCAATAGAAGCAGAAAAATCAGACAAACCAATCAAAACAAGTTTGAGCAAAATCGAATAAGTTATGAATTTTTAATGACATGAAAAACTTTGAAATCAAATCACAAGACAAATTGGCAACTCACTCATGAGTCTGTGACGTCATTGCCTCACTATCCACTAATTGTTTTCTTTATATTGATTATATTAATTTCCAATTTCTCCCCTAAAAATCTTATTTCCTCACACTAGCATCCAAGTTATATTGATAGTAATATGTTTTCGTGTGGAAAATATAGAGTAATTTGTTTATTGTTAAATCATGAAAAAATGAAAATAAACTATTTATATGAAAATTAACAATTATGAATATACAATATTCCGAAAATAGTATCAATTTTCAAAGTTCATAAAAGATTGTGAAATGTCATGCATGCAATATGATACAAATCAAATAACCTGGGCAAAGGCATGGGCAAATCAAGATCTTGGGGATAAAAAAGGGAAATGATAGGATAAAAATATATAAAGCAATTGATAAATAGTGAGGCAATGACGTCACAAACTAATAACCAATTCGGCAATTTGTGTAGTGATTTTCATTGCTCCATAGTTTTTCATACTTTTTAAAAAATTCATAATTTCCTTATTTGTGATCCGATTTTCCTCAAACTTTTTTTGCTCTGTTTTTTCTCCTGTTTTCTCCTGTTTTTCTGCATCTATTGAAAGCAAGTTATTTTTGGAGAAAACTCAGTTAGCCTTTAAAGGAAAAGTATCCTATTGGCAAAGTGTTTCAAACATCATGAAATTTAGCAGAACCAGCATAAGAACAAAAACGCGTATGAATTCCTACATTCCGGGAAGCATCCAAGGTCTTGTGAAAGAGGGGTGCACATGTTCCCCAAAATAATGTTACCGGACAAAGGGGGCATATTCTTGGACTTATATAACGATATGCCACTTTGGTTTCAGCGGGGAGTCCACGGGCCGTTTAATTTTGTTACGAAATCATTCTGACCAAGGATCTAAGGAGTGAAATCAGTCTCAAGAGCGCCTAGATTTTGTTATACAGATTACAATTATAACATGATTACACTCGGGGCCAAATAGCCGAGTTAATGTTGTTATTGTTGTTAATTTGCGGTAGTGGCGGTGGTGGGGATGGTGGGGATGGTGGTTAATGCTGTTCATCATTATAGATAAATGTTATTATTATTATTATCATTAGTAGTAGAAGTAGTAGTAGTAGTAGTAGTAGTAGTAGTAGTAGTAGTAGTAGTAGTATCATTATTATTATTATTACTATACTATGATTATTATTATCATTAATTTTATTATTATTATAATCATCATCATCATCACCATCATCATCACTATTATGATTGTATTGTACTAGATCTATAGTATTACAAGATGCATTGGGGGAAAGAAAGTTACTCATTGCAGCTCGTTTCTTTGCTTCTATCATTTTCTTCGCCTTGTCGTCGTCGTCCTCTGAAAATGGCTCCCGAGGAACATTTGATAATCGTGTCCACCATGTCAACCGGACCAGCTATAACAAAGTAAAGGGAGAAAAGTAGGATCTAAAAAGAAGATCTAAAAATATGACCTGAAAATATATACTTAAAGCCCCTATCAGGGATTTGCAAGCCCTCAAAAATGTATCCCCAAATTTATCTGTAGCAGCAAGATGAAGATGAAGCCTTCATTTTGTACAAAACAAATGGGGTGAATATAACACTGCCAGTTGCAAAATTAAAATTTGAAAAGAAGAATGATTGTAATTTTGCTAATAATGCATATTTGGCCATCAATTAATAAAGATTTCAATTATGATTTTGTTACAAAATTTTGGGCCTTTTACACGTTTTGAGATTGTCACCGTGCAAATCTCTGCAACGCCCTGTAATGGTGAAAAAGTAGTTTTACATTAACAAAATAATGATATGCAAAACAAAGAAAGGGGGAAGAGAGTGTAGAGACTGTGTAGACTATAGGAAGAAAATATGAAAAGTATATATGAAAGAGGAGAAGGAGGAAGAAAATAGAGAAGAAGAAGGAGGAGGAAATTATGATAAAATCGATTAAGATGAATTTTCTTTAAAAAAGGGAAAGTACAGCAAAGAGAAAGAGAAGAAGAAGAAGAAGAAGAAGAAGAAGAAGAAGAAGAAGAAGAAGAAGAAGAAGAAGAAGAAGAAGAAGAAGAAGAAGAAGAAAGAGAGGAAGAAGAAGAAAGAGAAGAAGAAGAAGAAGAAGTAGAGGATTACCTTCTGGGGCGGAACTGGCTTGGTGAGGAGACTGATTCCGATGACGAGTAAGAGAGTGAAGACGTAGAGGAAAGCTGCGAAATGTAGGAAATGGAAATCTCTCAAGAAACTCGGTCTCTCATCCTCCTGTCCGCACGAAGGCACACCGAACACGAAGTCGAGAATGGCTCGGGTGAATCCGATGCCGAAACCACATAACAGACCCCAAAATGCCCCCTGTTTAATTAAGGAAAAAGAAAAGAAAAAGAAAAGAAAAGAAAAAAGGTCAAGCTACATGTATAACATTATCAGGCTTTATTTTGTATGAATCATAACAGGGGCGGAACGGGACTGAATGTCGGGTGGGGGGTTTCGATACGACCGGCCCAATCACTGGCACAACACCCGTTTCTCATATCACAGATTATCAAGCCCTTAAGCGAAAATAATGATTTAACCGGAGGGAAAACTCTATAAGTCCCTCGCCTCTGATCGAAATCGTACATATTAGGGGCTAGGGGTTCATGTATTCATTTTCCATTTTCTACATGTACCTCGCTTAAATAAATTTAAAATCAAGACAATGTGGGGCACTTGAGCCCCAAATCCCCCTCTAGAAATGCTACTGCAAATTTTAAGAAGAAGTAAACATGTAGGCCTAACAGTATATGCGTACCGTCTCGTTGACCCTTCCCCACAGGACCGCGGCGGTGAAGACCGAGAAGACTGCTGGAGTCAAGTAGGAATTGACCGCCTGCAGGTAGATGAAAAGCTCTCCACTCCCATACGCCTGGAGGACGGGGATCCATAGAACTCCTACTATCACCATGACAACGGTTGCCAGTCTGAAAGTAGGGCCAAAAACCTCATCATCACCTTGAATTTGAAAATTAGTCATTTAACATCATAACAAACTGCAAAGTTGACCAGACCCTTTCAAAATTTGACAAAGTCGTGTTTTCAGATTAAAAATATTTAGGCCTACCCCACATCCAGAGAGAGAGAGAGAGTCTGGGAGAGTCAGGGAGAGGATGGGGAGGGATCAGAAAGAACGAGTAAAGAAGTACTGTGTGTGGGCCGGGGTGCGCGTGTGTGCGGTGTGAGGGGGGTTTGTGTGCGAGCGTGTGTGTGTGTGGTGGAGAGATACAGGGAGATGCAGTGACATATATACAGACACCTTCAGGCTCTCTTCTTTTCTATGATTATGTCTGAAAGGAAATGCGTTTTAGAACCTGTCTGTAGAAATTTAGTTTATAATTATGTTGCCACTTCTCATGTCTCCTAGCTAGCTCTGGGTGATCTTTATAGACAGGTTTGACTGAAAGTTACTTTCCGATGGTGACGACGATGACCTTTAATGACAGATCTGACTGTAATTTATTAGCTGGTAAACCTGTCTAGAAAGGGCACTTAATTGTCTATATCCATCACTCTTTAAGTCTTCCCTGAGTGACTATTATAGACAGGTTTGTCTGTAACTTACTTTCCTATGATGACGAGTTCAAGCTCAGTGGAGGCTGGTCTCAACTTGGACCAGACATCGAGGACGAACATGGAACTGGACGCATTGAAGATTGAGGTCAATGAACTTATCATAGCGGCCAACATGGTGGCCAACATCAACCCTCTCAGACCTGAAAGATATGGAGTGAAATTGGAAAGTGAGAAATACAGCGTGTCGTTCGGCTTATTCTCACATCGATTGTACAACTACGCTGCTAATAATTGGTAGATGTGGACAGTGGCGGATCCAGGGGGCGGGGGCCCGTGCCCCCTCCCCTAGCCCAAAACAGGTAAAAACAGCCCAAAACAGGTAAAAACACCCTTTTTTGTTAAAAAGAAGAAGACGGGCCGCCTCCCCTGGAGCTCAAGGGGGGATGGACGTGGAGTGAAAAAAGGCACCCTCCCCCCCGTTGAGCAAAAAAAAAAAAAAAAAATTAGTGCTTACTACCCTCCCCTCCCCGCTTATTCCGGCTGGCTGGCTGAGTCGTCTCTAAATATTTTTTCACCCATTGGGCCCCCTCTCTGGCCCCCTCCCTTGCCGCCGGCTGGATCCGCCCCCGGATGTGGATGCATGCGTGAAGATGTGGGTGCCTGTGCCTGTGCGTGTAAACATGTATTTATGGATATAAGCTCATTATCTAATTAATCAGAAAGATCCGATAACAGAATGGTCATACGAGTACTGCTTTGTAGCCGATAATCTTTGTATCGAAGTGCCCCATCCCAAACCCCAGTTTACTGCTCTCCCTATATATTCGATTCTAAGTCCCAGTTTGTATTTTGTCAGTCAAGTTTTTTCGATACCGTGGTATATTGGCAAAGGCTCTTGACTTTCATGAGGTTCCGGGTTCGATCCGTGCTCGGTGTTTACTTATTCCCCACATTTTCCCCCCTTGATCATGATGTATAATGAGTGCCTGGATATAATAATAGGGCCCAAAGGAAAGGCAGTATTTATTCTTATGTGGCTACCCAGGGTAAAATAAAACCCAACTATTAAGTTTGATTATTCATTACCAGTTGGCATGAGATTGACGACGAGTTTCGGGTAGGCGATGTCGGAGCACCCTGCCGGGTTTCCACACACTGCTTCACACACGTCGGGATCAACACAAGCTATTTCATCTGGAGAGAGATAGATAGAGAGAGAGAGAGAGAGAGAGAGAGAGAGAGAGAGCATTTTCATTATTTACCATATACCATTTTCACCACAATTGAAGACAATTTCTCTTCTCCATCGCCCTTTAAGAAGCTAGCTCTATTCAGTAAAGCTGTCTCAACTCCCTGTTCTAGAGATCGAAACCTTTTGTTTGTACGTGCTAACAATTAAGAATGTCATCTTAGACTGGATCGACTTACCAGGCCAAAGAGTCCTACTGATCATACCCGGGATGACCATGAGGAACATTGGTAGGATCTTGAAGTATCCTGTCATGATACATGCTCCCTTGCCGTGGGTCACATTCCTCGCCGCTAGTATACGCTGAACGATCACCTGTTGCACGAAACATTTATTATAAATATGACGTCCATTAATATTCAATGAATTTCTCGAAATCCACCAAGCTCATGAACATTTAGAAAGGTGACATTGAAAGAAGTTCTGGAACATTCAATGAGGATTGAAGGATGCAAGCAGCAAGTCTAGTATTAAAGTCTCTGAGTTTCCTCCTAGGTTTTCTGTACCTCATTATTATAATTCTTTTGTACTTGTATTTTTTTTTCTTCTACTTCTTCCTAGTTCTTTTTCTTCTTCTTCTTCTTTTTCTTTTTCTTCTTCTCCTTCTTCTTCTTCTTCTTCTTCTTCTTCTTCTTCTTCTTCTTCTTCTTCTTCTTCTTCTTTTTCTTTTTCTTTTTCTTCTTCTCTTTCTCTTGGCTGTACTTTCCCTTTTTTAAAGAAAATTCATCTTAATCGATTTTATTCCAATAAATTGATTTGATTTATAATGTCTAGAAGTGATCATCGTTAAAAAAAAACAGAGACTCTGGCATGGTACAAAATGTTTTGTATAGGAAAACATCAATCGGAATCTCCTGTTAACCTGATTTGTGCACCAAAAGTAGCACCCCAGGATCAGTGCTCCAAAGATGGACCCTGGCCACGGTAGACCAGGATCATCGGCAGGACGGAATATATGCCAGACCTTCTCCGTGGGTACCCCGCAGCTTGTATTGGCGAGAATGGACCCAGTGGTATTAGGGATGGCCGCCATGTAGGCTTCACGGAGTACAGCCATTGACCAACCAATCTTAGAGTAAGCTGAAACATAAAAAACAATGTATTCTCTTTTCTATTCATCTTCTATGAAACAACTATCAAACAGAATTCAGACCTACATGGATATCGATAAAAAAGGGGGAGAATAAAAATTAATTTAAAAAAGAACATATCAAATGAATGAATGACCCGCAGGTCAAATCAAGAATATTATTATCCTAATTAAGTTATCAGTTTTTGTATCTTGTTAAAAGTTTATTTCTCGTTCATGCCACATTAGAGGCTGTGGCGGATCCGGGGGCATATTAGGGGCACTGGATTTAGAGGGAGGGGCGCCAGTTGTTATAGGTGGATTAGATGAGAGAGACCAAGGACATCGAACGGAGGAGGGCTTGTGTGGGGAGCTAGGGCATATATTTTGTTTAAATGTCCTTACACCCCTCCCTTTATTTTTCTCTCTTTAAATCCCCTTCAATCACGTTTCTCTCCCTCCCTCCCATTTCTTTCTCCTATAATCCCCTATATGTCGATCCACCCCTGCCCTCCTCTCTCTCTCCTTTCGTTTTTCTTTCCTTCCACTCTCTCTCTTCGTGAATGAAATATCAAGTTAGATAATCTGCATATGTACACAAATTATATTTTACATTATCAGTTTGTACATTGTAAACATTTTTAAATATTCTTATTTTTTAAAGTATCGATTGCAAAAGTAAATTCATTATTTTTGTTACGTTTTCTAAACTGATTTGTACCAATATACTTTGTTAAGCTGCTTAATAGGTTAGGCTTGACTAGCACATGTGCTATTATCTAGCCCCTTTTACCAACCAATGGTTTATCTTCTTGTATATGTAAACTCATTGTATGAACTGTATTACTGTATAGTGCTGTTGGTAAATAAAATAAAATAAAATAAAATAATTATATTATACAAATACATGTACTCAATGTTGTGACTAACCTTTTAAACAATCATATATAATATCCATCCCCCCTCTCGTTCGCCATTAGATTGGGGCACTTAAATTGCCCTCCCCCGTAGCTACGCCACTACTTTACGGTGCATCATAATCGTATCTGTTTCTCACTTGTACTTACCAATGCCCATGAGGACGAAAGCGCCGATCATCATGACGACGGCCTGGATGGCGTCGGTGTAGATGACGGCCTTGAGTCCACCGGCCACCGTGTAGACCGCGGTCATGAGCAGGAGGACAATGACCGATGTATAGATGTCCCATCCTAAGGATTGTTGGATGACCAGAGATGAGGCGTATATCTCACCCTATTATGTCAGGAAGATAATAGGCAGATGTGAACAGAGGTGTATATCGTCATGGCATTTTCACCTTTTTGAGGGGGTGTGGACACTTACAATAATAATAAAGCTGTTGTTTGCCGTTGGATTTAATGGAAAATGCGCATCTGAAGCTCTAGATCACCATGAGATTGTTTTAATTCATAATTATTGTCAACACAACTTTTGAAAAAAAATCATGGAACATTGGATGCAAATTTGTTAAAATCACTGTTTGAAATTATCTGTCTTGATGCAGAACCTGTTTGGAAACACTGTGTGTGTATATCGCCAGTTGGTCCATTGCCATTTCGTCTACCATGTCTACTATCTAACTCGTCTCTGAATTCTATTTTGTCAATATCCGGGTACCATCAATTTTGGGTACTCTAATACCTTTTAACCCAATTCCAGTTCATCGAGTAGTCTATACAAATATGTAGTTAAAAAAAATAACGAGTGGTCTAATTTCCAGTGTGATTTTGTGTAGTAACCAAGTAGCAGTAGGAATAAGATCAATTTGGTCCAAAAGGCATGTTAGGCAACCACGAACCATTGTGGTCTAAAACCTGGAAAGTTGATGTCCGGGTGCCAGATTTCATTCACCTGGCTACCCCCTCTCCCTAACCCGTGAAAAAATCATACCGGTGCGCCTATGATCCGAAATATTGTTTAATATCTTTATAACCCCCAGGAAAAAAACACGTCTCACCGCTTAAAGGACATTGCAGCCATTGATAGTAAACAAATAATACACAGCAGTGAGGGCATTAGAAAGAATTACCGACACAATGTACCTTTGGAACAGTCTAACACGCCAGAGGCGATATCCGAGGGTGTTTGGACTGTTTTGAAGGTACCGAGTGTGGGTAATTTTACTAATGCCCGAACAAAATGATGTGTATTATTTTGTTTTATAAGATTATGTTTTATTTGTTTTATAAAATGATGTTTTATAACATGATTTTACTTATGACCGGTCATTAACATTTGATAATGACCGGTCATTATCAAAATTACGTGTTAGGCAAAAATCAATGCCTGGTCACGTGTACGCTCTCAACCAATCATTTGGTTAGGATCCACGTCATCATCTTATAATATGGCGTTAATGCCCTTTTTCCAGTGAGCCGATCTCTTTTAAAACAGGTGGAAGGAAAAGTTTTTTTTGTTTACTGCTAGCATGACGACCACGGCTGTGATGAGGTTGATGATGGCGATGGAGATATGAAGACGATTCCCGCCGAATCGTAACTTGAGATATTCAGGAACCGTCAAAATCTGAACGATGGGCGAGGAAAAGTGAAGATAGTAAGAGTCTGAAAGGTACAATTTGTATGCTCAGTTTCAATGAGAATTTCAATATGTTGCTATATTACTTTTGACGAATTAATTCAATGAATTAGTTCTAGCTGATTTGCTTTCACATAACTGCTACATATTTATGTATTAAACAAATGGCGATATGAAATAAAAAGTAGGATTTTTACTAACGGATCAAAGGGTACATGGGGACACGTGCCCCCGCCTCGTAAATCGAAATCTAACATAATTATATCAATAAGTGTAAAATGAAAATGACCTTATTGCAACTTACTACCGAAAGCAATCTTATATCAAAAGGGGACAAATATACCTGATTCCCCCCCCCCCCAAAAAAAAAGGTTAAAAAAAGAAGAAAAGTCCGAAGGCCTCCTTTTTTAGAAGGCGGCCTTTCAGAGGTTTTCGTAGTGGAAGGGCACCCCAAAAATATGATGACGTAGAATTTTCGGAGTGTTGCAAGCCCCCTCACCCGGGTCGAGAATCATGGATCCGCCACTGATGTCAATTTCTTTCTCGTGTGTCTTTATAGGAATTTCATAAAAATACATGTAAAATGAAGTCTATGGTTTATAATCATCTCTCAATGTATATGATTTTCTTGAATTAATCAATACCTCTTCATGCATGCATCTCTGAAATCATTGGTAATACTAGCTAGTCACATTGTATAGCGCTTACTACTATGTTCCTTTTAGCGCTTTACATTTCAACTATTATTAAATACCCGGTCATTAGATTCAAGTGCTAATCTGCACATGATAGTGCACACGCTCTGCTTCCTGGGGAGTATTACCCATAATGATCCAATTGATACATACCTCTGAGGAGAAGTACACCGGAACGAAAAGGAAGCCAAGAAGAAGCAAACAATTTAGAGCCTTTGGAAGCAAGAACGAAATACTTAACTATATATTTTTTGTAATTTGCTGTTTGTTTATTTATTTGTTACGTTTCATTATAGTTCGCATTTTTGTATATGCCTGTATCCTATATTCAAGTATCATATTACTATCATATTACCATACTACTAGTAGAATTTATCATTATTTATCATGTATAAATATTATATTGTAAATTTCTCATAATAAACATTGTAAATTTCTATGTATTTCTACATTATTTTGTTCGTATTTGCTTATGTTTAAACTGTATGTATTTTTAATGGAATTGTGAATCAAATCGAGGCGCGATAGCTCATGTTGGTAGAGCAGTGGTCTCGTAATCCGGCGACCCGGGTTCGAAACCAAGTCGATGCGCTATATAGTGCCCTTTGGTAAGGCATTAATCCTCATTACCAGGTCCCTCGGAGAGGACCTTAATCCGTCGGTCCTCTGGTTGCTTACTAACAAGCATTTATGCTTTCTTAGCAGTCAGGTAAAATAACCACTATACTACTACAAATAAATCTTATTCTGAATATTTTAGGACACCATCTGATTGTCAGCTTTCATTGGACAACTCGTAAACATGTAATTTCCCTTAATTCATTGTAATGTATTTCTACAAACAAAATCAAAGCAATGCAAAAAAAAATCGGGTTATTTCCTCATTTTCCTTAATCCCAATGCTTTTGCCCCTTCGAATATCATTACTCTTTCAACCTCCACTTCATTGAACACACACTAGAACAGTCTCCAGTTTCAAATGTAGACCTGAGCATCAAAACGTCTTCGTCCCTAAATCCTTCAAATTATTGAGAGCCGGGCTAAGAAACGACACGAATAATGTGACGTTGAAGGTGTTTGATAAGATTTATATAATAGTAAATAGGCCCTACCTGAAATTCATAAATTGCAACGCCATATCCACCGACAGAGGCAGATCCAGCAATACCAATAAACGATGTACTACCAATGTTGGTCATCCATAACGAAAGTCCAACCTTTTAAAAGATAATGATACACAGTTATAAGCAATAAGATAAGAAATGGGTCTTATTTATTATAGCCAGGGTAGCCACATCTGTGATTATTATTGATATAGCATTGCCCATATACACCCGGGTGGAGAGTAGTAAATGTGGATTACTATACCTCGAGAAAGGACATTACTACCGGGCTGAGATTTGAACCTTCAACCCATGGATTGAGAGTCAGGTGAAGGAACCACCATACCATGACATCTCCAAACAAACACCTTCGAACAGATTAATATTGTATTGTCTTTTACGTCATAAGATATACCAATATACCCGGGCAGCGAGCAGGTCTATTTGCAGCTTTTATATCTGATATATTACTTATTATGAAGAAAAAAAAACAAAAACATTTTGACAACTGGGTAGATAATGATACAGGCAAGAGACGTCATCCCCTGTATTACGCTGTTACTTCTACATCTATCACTCATACAATCAGTAACAACACAATCGCAACTCCTTTCGAAAAATCATCCTAATATTTCGATGGCCTTGTACACGTCACATATTGAAAGGTGTTAACAATTACATTGGCGTATTACGTAATCCCAACACGGTTTCCATGAGATGTAGCCTACCGTAGGCTGTTGAAATATGCCATTTTCGTAATGTAGTCAAATTCAGTGTACAGATCTTAAAGTGCCTCGTTGCAAATTATTAAATTCACCCGTTACGACAAATTGTATTTCAATAGTCAGAACGCAAATTGCACATTATTACGTGTTGTTAGGTTGGGCAAGCCATAATGTTTGTCCTACATAGCAACAATAATTAGTGTATTCAATTCGCATTCTGATTATCGAAATACAATTATTCATATAATTATATCGGGTGAATGAAATCATTTGTAACGAGGCGCTTAACAAAAATTTGTGCATTAAATTGGATTACACTACGAAAATGGTCTAGTTATTTATTGCCTTTGACTTGAATTATAGGAAGTCCTTGCGATCGTGTTTGTGAACAAGGTTATTAACATAATTACATTCTAACTTGGTCTATAAACAAAAGAAAGAAATAACCTAACCCCGTCAAAATCGTTGTTCATCTTTTAGTGATCCGACATTTTGCTCCGGCGACAATCGCTCTGGGCTTTGCTTCGTCAAAGGTATAGGGTTGGGGGAGGGTTGCTAATGGGTTTCAGGTTAGGTTTAGGTTTAGGTTTGGGGTTAGGGTTAAGGTGAGCTTTAAAGTTAGGTTTGGAGTTAGTGTTAGGGTTGTTATCAGGTTTTAGGTTAGGGTTTAAGTTAGTATTGGGTCCATGGTTGAAGTCAAGAATTCGGTTAGTCAGGATGGAAATCGTCGCGGAGCATTGATAGGGTGGCAGGAGGAAGTGTCGAACAATCTTACCAGATACCAGGGCATCTGACGACCAGCTAGGAAGTAGCCGCTTGTACTGTCCTTCCCGCGACCACGTGATGCCTGCATGTATTGAGAAAACAAGTTGACAAGTCCAAGGTATTTATATTTTTAAAAATACATTTATTCCACAATAAGAGCAAATAAATTCACAACGACTTTCACTTTACAGAATTATTATGAGTTTCAAGTTTCAAGTTTAGTTTCAAGTTTATCTATTTATTTCCACACATCTCAAACAATTTTAACATATTAAGTGCAAAACATAGTAGAATTGGAAACACAAGTATGATTGTCACAGATTATAACATCTTAATATACTATTACACAATATCGCCTGTATCATCAAATGATGAAAAAGAGGGGGAAAATATTCTTGTTTGTATCAAGATGAAAAGAAAGAGTGTGTGTGTGTGTGGGGGGGGGTGGGGCATAAGAGAAGCGAAGCTTGTAATACTATAGGTCCCCTTAAATAACTTAGTTACAAATATACAAGAAATTGTGACGTAATGAAAGAGAGAGGAGGAGAGGATGAGGAAGGGAGCGAGATGAGGATGATGTGCAGTAAGAAAGAAAAAAAAGTGGTCCAACTAAGATTATAGTTGGAAAAGAGATAGATAGGGAGAAAAAACTGAGAGGATATAAAGAGAGAAGGATAGTAAAGTAGGAAACTAGAGAGAATCACAAACTATTACATCAATGAAAACCATTTCGGGTTATACAAGCTACATCATATTATATGAATATATGAGCATGGGAAACCAACAATTAAGGGCTCCCTAACATAAACACAGTATCATTAAATAATAATAACCAATTGTAATGTGAAACAAATCAAACCAAAATAATCTTACCCATCTGGACATATCCTGATTTAAAAAAACACAACAATATTTATCATTTAAGTGGTAAGTAAATAGATGCTAACTATATTTGAAGAGGAAACCTTAGAAAGCAGAGCTTGTAATTCGATCTCCCTAACATAGATATCACAGTATCATTAAATAATAATAACCAATGTTAATGTGAAACAAATCAAACCAAAATTATCTTACCCATATTCCGCAAGCAAATATGCCGAGAAAATTGACGACAATGATGACAACATCCCATATCTCGATCTTGCCTTTTCCGACGAGGCTATCCATTCTTTTAGTATAACACTTCTTAAAACTCCGCTTCTATCACTAAATCAGATTTCGCGATTGAGCAGTCGCTAATTGATAAAAGCTTGCCAGACAAATTAAAGACGGTATTAATTTTATAAAAAAATCTACAATAGTGTATTTTTGTAAAGGGCATTTTATTTTGTAGGTCGATTAGATGGCCAGTGCGATTTTTTTGTTGCCAATCCTTTACTTTTTTTCTCAATACCAGTAAGTCTAAGCAGAAGAAGTAGAAAGGCGCCACTTGGTTATTATTTGATACTCGGGTAGTGGATCGTTTTTCTTCGTGAAGTTTTCAAGGTTGAAATGAAAAGCTGGGTCACCCTAGCTGGGTGTTGAACTTTTGTGATGTCGCATCCTCCTTCCCCATCCCTCCGCACCAGTGATAACATATCTCAATTTTGAATTGGATTTGCACATAATCTCTCTCTTCTATCTATGGTATGTCTGATCTTTTCATGAGTACGAGGATAGATAGTTGAACCTTTTCAAAACATCGATTTTAAAGATAATAATGTAATCGCTAGGACTACATACTTTTGACCTGAATAAAAATAAGAAGAAGGAAAAGAAGAAGAAGAGGAGGATGAAGAAGATTAGAGAACAAGAAGAAGAAGACGAAAAAGATGATGAAGAAGAAGAAGATGAAGCAGAAGAAGAAAAAGAAGAAAAACAGGAAGACAACGAAGAAGATGAAGAAGAAAAAGGAGAAAAATTTAAAAAAAAAAAAAGAAAGAAGGTACCACTAGTAGGCCTACGTTAACATTCTCTTTGTATTTATGTGAAATTATGAAAAATGTGTCTTACGTGAAATATAAAACTTTAGAAAAGTGTATTGCAGTGTATGGAAGATGAATGAAGGCTCTACATTTAGTATAAACTAAAAGGATTTAAAGCCATCGGGCCCCTGGTTGCTTACTTACAAGCATAATTATACATGCTTTTTAAGTAGTCATGTAAAACAATCAAACATTATCATCATCATCATCATCATCATCATCATCATCATTATAATAGGTAAAATCATCCTCATGTGAATTTCAGAGGAATCGATCTAATTTTTTTTTATACGCACTGTATAGCTTGGATCAGATAAATTATAAAGTAAAGGTGTTTATCAAGACCCTTCGTAACGTATCACAATGCCATGACCTTGCCCGTGATCAGTAGGCCTACCTGTATATCTTCAAGTTTAATACTTGAGAGAGTACTGAACTGATGTGATCTCGAACGCTACTGTCTACAAGTAAAAGCTATTGGTCACGTCATGTGGATAATGTATTTTTTTGTTTTTGTTTGAAAAGGAACCCGATTATGGTCTCGGTAGCATGTCCAGACCTTGGCCTCAGGAGGGGCGCAAAACATCTGGTGCAGCTTTCCGCGATCCGTTTACTTTCAGCAAAGAAACCATAATTACGGAGCCTCGGTTTGCATTACGGGAAAGGGAGGGGGGCTATCATCCAAAATGACTGATTTGAGGAAGAAATAATCAAGTTATTTGCGAACACATCTAATTTGTGCGTTTAGAAGTAGATAGACGCCACTTGGTTATTATTTGGTACTTTGTAGTGGATCGTTTTTCTTCGTGAAGTTTGCAAGGTTGAAATGAAAAGCTGGGTCACCCTAGCTGGGTGTTGAACTTTTGTGATGTCGCATCCTCCTTCCCCTTCCCTCCGCACTAGTGATAACATATCTCAATTTTGAATTGGATTTGCACCTAATCTCTCTCTTCTATCAATTCTATGGTATGTCTGATCTTTTCATGAGTACTAGGATAGATAGTTGAACCTTTGATAATAATGTAATCGCTAGGACTACATACTTTTGACCTGAATAAAAATAAGAAGAAGAAGAAGAAGAAGAAGAGGAGGATGAAGAAGATTAGAGAACAAGAAGAAGAAGACGAAAAAGATGATGAAGAAGAAGATGAAGCAGAAGAAGAAAAAGAAGAAAAACAGGAAGACAACGAAGAAGATGAAGAAGAAAAAGGAGAAAAATTTTTAAAAAGGAAAAGAAAGAAGGTACCACTAGTAGGCCTACGTTAACATTCTCTTTGTATTTATGTGAAATTATGAAAAATGTGTCTTACGTGAAATATAAAACTTTAGAAACGTGTATTGCAGTGTATGGAAGATGAATGAAGGCTCTACATTTAGTATAAACTAAAAGGATTTAAAGCCATCGGGCCCCTGGTTGCTTACTTACAAGCATAATTATACATGCTTTTTAAGTAGTCATGTAAAACAATCAAACATTATCATCATCATCATCATCATCATCATCATCATCATCATCATCATCATCATCATCATTATAATAGGTAAAATCATCCTCATGTGAATTTCAGAGGAATCGATCTAATTTTATTTTATACGCACTGTATAGCTTGGATCAGATAAATTATAAAGTAAAGATGTTTATCAAGACCCTTCGTAACGTATCATAATGCCATGACCTTGCCCGTGATCAGTAGGCCTACCTGTATATCTTCAAGTTCAATACTTGAGAGAGTACTGAACTGATGTGATCTCGAACGCTACTGTCTACAAGTAAAAGCTAGTGGTCACGCCATGTCGATAATGTATTTTTTTCTTCCGTCAAAAGGAACCCGATTATGGTCTTGGTAGCATATCCAGACCTTGGCCTCAGGAGGGGCGCAAAACATCTGGCGCAGCTTTCCGCGATCCGTTTACTTTCAGCAAGGAAACCATAATTACGGGGCCTCGGTTTGCATTACGGGAAAGGGAGGGGGGCTATCATCCAAAATGACTGATTTGAGGAAGAAATAATCAAGTAATTTGCGAACACATCTAATTTGTGCGTTTAGTATTGACACCATGAGCCCCCCCCCCCATCGAAAAGCAAGGGGGATGGAAATAAAAAAAGGGACACATAAAAAGATGATACATCCCCTCCATTAATCTATTGCATTCAATCCGTCGACTACTAAGACAAGGGGTTTCAACTAACACTTGGATTGCCTTCTTTGCTTTTTTGCATGGTCACTCATTTGCCACAGGTGCAGTTTTAGATAAATTGATAGACACCAAGAAATGGGAGGATTAATTGCTTTGTGCAACACGATAGCTTTGCAAAACTACCCATTTCGGTCTTGTTTAGCCCCATAACAAACCCTAATAACCAGTGGCATAGATCTGTTGTTAGCTTAAGGGGGGTGATTTCTTTGTTGTGAAATTCGCGACGAAATATGCGACGCGTTAAGGTGAACAGACGTTAGACATCGCATATTTCGTAGCGAAGTTCGCGCCAGCATCAATTGCGTGGCATATAATTATTTGTACTATCACTCCATCATAAACTCAGTCACTCAATCAATCACTAAGTACTCAGAGGGTCACTCAAATTTCTTTAGACCGAATTCCCAAAGCATATACATATTACAAGCAAATACATATTTTCACAACAGAAGCAGCAGATATAGTGCAATTCCATCATATAAAACTTATGCTTTATTTGAACTCCTGGAATACACACAAACATACAATAAAACAAATAATGCAGACAGTTTTCCACCAGTGGGGGTAAAAAACATTTTTCCAAAGCTTTGCTCAATATTCAGACATATTTAGTCCCCAGAAATTCTTCTATACAACTATCTCCACCCAAAAATACCATCATAAATTACATTTTTAAACAATTTGTTTTCCTTCTAAAAATGTACAAGCTGCATGTACATGAAATCCTTGGCACACAGCACACACTTAATAGTGACCATCTACCACTCTTGATCATATCTTTCTGTTCTGAGTATATACCTTGTGTACACCTTTATCACAGATGAGTGAGAGATATCTATTTGACAAAAGAAGATTTCAAAACGAATGAAATCTCCCTACCTTGTGTAAGATTAATCAGTAAATTTAGACACATTTAGTCAGCACCATTGTTCCGAGAGGGAATGATAATATTGAGTCTACACCGGAAAAAGCGGAGAAAGTATCTACAGAAATCTTAACTACCCTTCTAAAAATGATCAATGGTTTGCTAGAGCTATGTAAGACATTGGATGAGAATGCAAACACACATTCATACACATATGAATGTGCTGTGGTACTGTTAACACATACACTTTCAAGACATACAAACTTTTAGGAATTGTAAACAGCCATTTTCATGGCAAAAAACCCTCTAACTTTTGTACATCACAAAATTTCGGTGTAGTGTCAGTTGTGATTCCGTTATTTTACAGAACAAAAATTCTGCAAGACTACCTGATATGCTTAAATGAGCTACATATTGAGATACAATCAGGATGATAATAATATAACACACTGTAAAGAATTTTGAGCAGTTACTTGGAACTGAAAAGGTGGGGTTCAACTAAAGTTGTAATCATATGTAAATATGCAAATATTGGTGCTGCCATCAAACCAATGCATATCACAGGTGCTGTCGAAACTTGAAAACATTTATGTAACTTCCCAGGATTGCTTGCCAATTTAATCAACCATTAAATATTGCATTTAGTCTAATACCATCTAAATACCTTGCTGCCTATAGATTTCCAGGGGTCTATCTAGTTTCTTCTACTACCATTTTTAAAGAGTAAAGATACACATTATAATGTCAAACCTGTCTAGAAAGGCCACCTGTCTCTAGTGGCCAGTTTTTCTGTTTCCCTTGGGTGGCCTTAATAGACAGGTTCTACTGCACCTGTATCATTGTTGATAAGTTTACAGTGTATTAGTGTAAATACTTTTAAGAATATAACAGGATTAAAGACAACAGATATTCTGACAAGACTGAAGTCACAAACAAGTTCCCTGCCCTGCAGAGGTAGAGGGCTTGCTTTACAAGATAACTGTGCAGCTTGTGAAAATACATGTGTATTCACATCATATTCACATCTACAAGCATATGCAACCAATCTCAAGAACTTGGAATCACAAACAGCCAAAAGGATCCAGTTATTAAACTTTCTCAGGTTATTTTGATGCAATTTTTTTCTGGGAACAGAGCTTGATTTACATCATCAGCTCAAAGTTATACAACAGCTACATTTATGAATCAAATTCTTCCTTCTGTTTGAGTTAAGTTTTGTTATATTTGTCACAAACTGCATCCAAAGAGTATGTAATGGTCTAGTCCACACTACAAAGCAAGCCATTAACCAGTACACAGTGAGTGTCAGTGCTAACGTATAAAGTGAAGTGATCCTTGCCGAAAAGCAACAAGGCTGCATAGGGCAGGAGCAGAACAGGGTCCTGTTTCATAAAACTTGATATCAATAACAAGATACAAGCTACTGTTATAAGCTACTGAAATCATGGCATCTGATTTGCTGAGAGCAAATCTGTCATAGAAATTTAGCAGTTGTTATAGATAACAAGTTTTATGAAACAGGGCCCTGGTCATTTGCACTACTTGGTACACCAAGACATCAACACACACTGTGATTGTAAGTAAGAAAGAGACAATGTTGCAAGATGGACAATCGCTTATCATTAAGATTGATTAAAAACCCTGAAATATCTTACACACTGTGACATGAAGTAATACTGACAAGACTTCGTATTTCCCCACGAAACCTAGCAGTCTGATACTTTCTAATTTACACCTCGAAACAAAGGGACGAAACAGTCTCATCTTCCAGTGCGCTCACCTATGCATACTGGATATGATGTGTCGTACGATGCCATTCCAATCTGAATATTTTTTCTTAAATCAAAACAAGAACACTTCAGAAAGATGTTTGTTTCCCTTATGAAAAAAAAATTGTCTGAAATATGTTTATAAACACCCTTTGTACATGTTCACTACTTTGACAAAAAGTCAATAACCGAGGCTGTTATTTGAAGTCTATATCCCCGAAACAAAAAACTTCTGATTTGTAATTAAAATACCCATATGGAAAGAGAAAAATGTAAAAAAGTGGTCATAAAAAACACTACGGTAATCTTTACATTATGTGATAAAGCCTAGTTGTATATGTTAATAGTTATAACTGATCTAATGCCTATGGTGGAATGTTAGTTAGTGGCAAAAATGACAGCACAAAATATACACTATTTTGACCATTAATTGATCAAAAGTGAAGGATCATTTTATGATACTTTACAAGAAACCTCTAAACTATCTTGGTCAACAATCTCTACTAATTCATACCAAGAAAAAAATTGATAAATCATAATGTGCTATAAATATCTGAAAAAGAAAAGGAAAAAGAAACCTTCGTAGATATTTCATACCCAGCATGCACACATGTTATATTCTCTGACGAAAAAAAAGATAAGGAGAGAAATAATACAGAAAGATCAAATTGATTCGAGAGTCTGCTTGCTTTTGCTTGATATAAAAAACTTTTCAAAAATTTACAAAGAGTCAATCTTCAATTCACACAAAAAAAATTCAATTTCAGTAACCAAGTTCATCAGAATACCATTTACGTCTTTACAAAAAGAAAATATGTTCAAATATCAATAGTATCTACATGTCAGAACCACAAACAGATTGCGGCCATGTTGCACAAATTCGCTTTAAAAATCAAGATCAAACGCAAACTCTGAAATGATAGAATGAGCCTCTCTAGTCATATATTACACACGATTAAAATTCAAGCAGTAACGTTGACGCAATCAACAGGTTTGGTCCTTGCAATTAAATAATTTTTAACATTCTTGCACAGTTGGTTACAAGTGCCACTTCAAAATGTCAGACACGCTTTTTTACTCATTTTATTTAGAGGAAAGACTATAGAGCTTTTGTTTGAGACTGACCTGATCATGGCCGCTATCGTCTGTTAAAAGCCAGAAAGACGTGAACTCTGTGTTAAGGGCGAGAGTTAACAGCCCTCTGGCCTTCAACAACGATATGAGCGATTTCTGTGCAGAATCTAAGTGACCTGCTGATACCTAAGATATCAAATATAGGACTGTTTTGGTTTATCTGTTATTTCTCTATTTCAACTGTTTTGATCCAGCACTAGTCCAGAATTATCCAAAAAGGACACACAAGCCTATCTAATTTTCGGTGGTAAATTGCATCATTTCATTTCTTTTAGTGTAGATAATGGCCTAATGGGCATGAAATTCACTAAAGAATCGATTACATAAATATACATGTGAATAACTCTACCACACATCTCTAATTACTTGATGCGCTGAAAATCTAATACACGTGTCCCATGAGGCCCTTAAAAAAGGAGCAGGCATAAAGTTGTGAGATACTTTGTTGTGTAGAGAAAGATAATGATTTGAAAAACGAAAGGAATAAAACATTATTAATCCAAGCATAGAAGAGAGTCAAAAATGTGATATGAAATGCTCAATTCCAAGCTTGAATATCAAAATGAGCAATACCCATGATGTCAGTGGCACTTACATAAAACTGGTCACACCACTCCCTACAGAACACTATGAGGTGACAAACTATGCATAATATGACCTGACAAAGAATAATCTAGGGTGGTTGTAAAGGTACACAGTGTTCCATAAAAAAGTATAGATTTACTAACAAGAGGAACAGGTGCAAAATAGACTGAACTCGAATCATTCTTTACAGATGACATGCGACCACTATGACAGTTGATGATTGATGAAAAGGTCATGTGACGATGAGAAGGTCAGGTGACAAGGAAGTGCATCAGGTGATGTTGGAAAATGGCGGCACCGATGATTAAAAGGTCTTGGTGAATAGTGCCAATGGAATGAACAGCTTCTCTGTGTAAAGAGTTTTATCAAAACAGCGTCAATCTGAGCGTTAATCAGATTGACGTGAGGATCAGTCCGACTCTGACGAGTCTTCCTCCACTTCTTCCTCCTCTTCCTCTTCTTCTTCCTCCTCCTCTTCCTCCTCCTCTTCCTCTTCCTCCTCCGAATCCGATTCTTCTGAGCTGCTGTCGTTAGCGTTCTGTGTGTTCTCTCCATCCTCCTCTTCCTCCTCTTCTTCATCGTCATCGTCATCATCCTCCTCTTCCTCATCGTTGTCATCATCATCAGTCTCCTCTTCCTCCTCTGATTCGGAATCCGACTCTTCCTCTTCCTCCTCCTCGTCATCCGATTCCTCACTACTCTCTACTTCTATCTTCACAACCTTCTTCGTTGGAGCAGCCTACACAGAGAAAAGGAGGTACATCAAATAAAATGAATATTCGTCATTTAAAAATTGCTCACAACAACAGCAAATTCTTTCTTTTGCTTTCTACTCTCCTTTCCCCCGTTTTTATTCATATTGAATTTAATCTCAGTAGGTCTGATAAACAATGTTCCACAGCATCACCTCCTGACACATAAGAAGATTCATTAAAAAAAAAATTGTCAATATGAAAGAAGATGGAAAATTTGCAGTCGTTATATCATTGCATCTTGCACACAAGCATACTATTATGCAACTTGAAAGAATGTCAAAGTCAAGACTCTTGACAATCCAGGGGGGTGTTTCACAAAGATCTTAAGTCGAACATAACTCTAAGTTGGACTTAAAAATTATGGAGAGCCATTAGTAGCCTTAAAATAAATTATGTTCAAAAGTGAAAATTCAAGTAGTTTAGACTTTTTATAAATTCCACATCAAGAACATGAAATCTCCCATGATGATAGAAAATATGAATGATTTGAGTCAACATTTTATGCCTTTTAAAATAACTTTTACAAAATATTTTCAAAGATGCTAACGGCTTTCCATAATTTTTAAGTCCAACTTAGAGATAAGTTTGACTTAGGATCTTTGTGAAACACCCCCCTGTTCCTATTTACTTTATCGACATTATAAAAAAATCTTCAGAAAATCAAAGTGACTGCATTAATTATAAGCAAAAGTTATGTAAATGCGCATGTAAAACAGATGAATGTAACATCAATTCAAATCTCGCTGACTTACCCTTGGTGTTTTCTTGAGTATTTTCTGTCTCATGGCCGGCTTGGTTTCCATCTCAATAAACCTGGCTCTGTCTTCTTCACTCAGGGTCTGTCAATGTAAGAGGTAGTAGTCAATGATTGCAAAGTTAACGATGTATGTACAAGATCAAGGAAAGCTCCCAGGGGGTGTTTCACAAAGACTAAGATCGACTTTAAGTTGGACATAACTATGACGACAGGTCATTCATGCCACTGGTTGCTCTCACTATTGGTCTCTCAATGATGATCTTTAGATAATATTTTTTCCTTCAATAATGAACTATCAAAATATGTAAATTCTGTAGATTTGTGACCATGATTTGTACGTCCCTTGAGAGACCAATGCCAGTAAATGGTGAGAGAAAACAGTGGCATGAACGGCCTGCCATAGTTAAGTCCAACTTAGAGTTGATCTTATTCTTTGTGAAACACCCCCCAGGGCATGTAGCAGAAACCTTATTCATTAAATATGAACCGGATTTGTAGTACTGTAAATCACAGCCAATAGGAAGTCAACAAGATCCCTGAAATTCTTCCCAAATATAATTCACCAATTTATCTTAAAATTCAAATCGATTTGAAGCATTTTAAGCTTCATTTGAGAATTAAATATCAAGTTCAAAACTCCCCCCCACCCCTTTCTGTCCTCCTCCTCTAAGTATATACACTACCTAATCATCATCACCATCGTAAATTGGTTATAGTCCTTGGGGGTAATAGTCCTTATGGCAACTACCCTATGTGGGTGGTTATCATAAAGATTAATTATCTTATATTTGGACTTGTGGGCTAGGTAGTGGAAAAGGTAGATGGGAGCTCAGGGCATTGTTCTCCTTAAAATCTCAACAACAACAAAATTAATGAAAAAAGGCAATAGTTAAACAAAAACAATTATCTTAAAGCCTGTCTGCACTAGTTTGGCCAGGAGGGATTAGACCTCCCAGCATGGTCACTGACAGGTGGTTATCTCATCAACTCAGCTCTCAATTAAAATAAGAAAAAGAGGATCGTGGGGGACCAACGGGCACCGCTTAGGCATTTTTTTCTATATAGAGGGAGCAAGTGGCTACAAGTAGTGCAGTGGGGCTTTAAAAGGTGGCAAAACAATTTCTGATCATGATAGTTTGACATAAAAATAGTTTGCATAAGACAAGTCCATTATCAACATGGAGGGGGCTGTCATGGGATAGTGAGTCCATAGTGCGTACCTTCTTGTACTTCTCCAGAAGTTTCTTATACTCCTTGATGGCCTTCTCCTTCTTCGCCTCATACTTCTTCTTCTCCATCGCGCTGATGGTCTTCCATCTCTTGGCAACCTCCTTGAACCTCTCCTTCTGGTCGACATTCTTCAACTCCGGTGTCTTCAGCATGGCGCACGAGAAGTATCTGTACGCGCTCCTGTAAAAACAAAGACAAGGCAAATTTGGGTTTGATCAGTAATTTACAGTCTCCTATGGCTAATTGGAAATGAACAATTTTAAATACTGTATCTGAAAAGTATCTGAATGCTTTCCTGTAAAACGTAAACAAGGCAAACGTGGGTTTGATCAGTGATTTACGGAGAATCTCCTGTGGCTAATTGGCAAAGCAAATTCTGAATATGAAACTCTTCTTCTTGGTAACTTTTTGAGATATCTATGAAAAGTATGTGCTCCTGTAAAACCAAAAAGTAAACAGGAAAATTTGCTTTTTTAATAATTGATTAGCAAAGAATATTTCATAATTCTGAATGTTACACTCAGAAAGTTAAACTCTGTCTAAAATATGAATGAATGCGTTCAGGTTAACTTACTCAAAGGGCTTCTTTGGTGCACTCAACCATAGCTGCCGAAGTCTGTCATTTTGCTGTAAAAAAGAAAGAAACGAAAACATAAGAAAATATGTGAATAAAACATTCCCTATCCTTTATGTGTAATCCTGTATCAAGTTGATCAAGTCCAACATGCACTTTGATATATTGTGGAATCTGACTGCCCACATAACAAATTTGTTGAGCCATGGACACCACTGTTCCATATATATCTCCATTATTTAAAAAAAAATGTTGTTGATTGCTTACCTCCGCCACCCCTCCCCTGAAATAAAATGTTTTAGTTATCATTATTGAAAATGAAAGACTTAGTCCCATGTATGCCTTGTATGTTCGTCATTTGGTTTTAATAATTGATTTGCAACAGAGTTAGCTTTATTGAATTTAACAGAAAATGTGAGTAAAGCAATAGATACTGGTCATGTTATTGGATTGGTAACGTTGGATCTCGAAAAAAAGCATTCAACATAATAAATGTGTATGCATTTGTTAATCAATGATTGCCTAGTCCCACACATACCTCGATCTGTTTGTTGAGTGTTGTTGATTGCTTGACCCATGTTGACTTCATACCCTTGTCCAGTGTATCCCACTGGGCCCTCAGCTGAGCAAGAGCTTTCGTCTTAGACATCTGGAAGAGTAAAAACAAAAGTAATGACGATAGGATGTTTATTAAGTCATACCTGATTTAGCGACCACCTGTCTATAAAGACCACTATGTCTGTTTCCCTTGAAAGTGGTTTATTATTAAAACATATGCTAAAGGAACCTGTACATAAAGACCACCTGCCTATAAAGACCACTTTTTGTGTCTCCCTTGAGCGGTCTTTACATACAGGTTTCACTGTAAATATATATATAAGTGAGGTAAACAAATGAAGAAAAAAAGAGAAGAAACTAGATGGAACTTCGACTGCGCACAGTCGAAAATGATGCCTCCGCCATAGAGCAATTTTACAAACCAAAACGGAAGCAATTTTTAATAGTCAAGTTCGATAGTAATCCATTAACGGGTTCTCAGAATATCGTGATTACAAGCTATTTTTCATATACATGGCTCTGCAAGATAAATTCCTGTCCTGAGTTTGATAGTAATCCATCTGTCAGTTCTAATTATAATGCATTCCCAAGTTATTTATATGCATACATAATGAACCCCATGACCTTTGACCTTTGATCTCATGACCCTAAAATCGAATCAGTTCATTGGCTCTGAAAGATACATAAACATGTCTGAGTTTGATGGTAATCTGTCTATCGGTTCTCAAGATAATGCGATCACAAGCTATTTTTTAATACATAAAAAAGCCCCACGACGTTTGACCTTTGACCCCATGACCCTAAAATTTAATCAGTTCATTTGCTCTGCAAGATACATACATGTTTTGAGTTTGATGGTAATCCGTCCACCGGTTCTAATGATAGTGTGATCACAAGCTGTTTTTGCATACATAATGAGCCCTGTGACCTTTGACCTCGTGACCCCAAAATCTAATCAGTTCATTGGCTCTGCAAGATACATACATGCCCCAAGTTTGGCAGGAATCCATCAATCAATTCTTGAGATAATGCGATCACGAGCTATTTTGCATACATAATAAGCCCTGTGACCTTTGACCTCGTGACCCCAAAATCTAATCAGTTCATTGGTTTTGCAAGATACATACATGACCCAAGTTTGGCGGTAATCCATCAATCGGTTCTTGAGATAATGCGATCGAGAACTATTTTTGCATACATAGTGAGCCCTGTAACCTTTGACCTCGTGACCCCAAAATCTAATCAGTTCATTAGCTCTGCAAGATACATACATGACCCAAGTTTGGCGGTAATCCATCAACCGGTTCTTGAGATAACACGATCACGAGAACGGGACGTACGTACGCACGTACGTTTATTAACATACGTATGGACGGACGGACAACCAGAAAACATAATGCCTCCGGCTACTTTGTAGTGGAGGCATAAAAAAGATACGTACCACGTACATGATATATATGCAAATATGATCTATTGAGAAGCATGATTTCCTGAACTTCATGTTACACATGATATATCAAAGTTGTTTGGCACAAATTACTGATTTGTACCCTTAACTACATTCATTGAATGGATTAAACAAAAATTATTTCTTAAACACCTTTACTTTTAGTCCTAAACAGTAAATCTAGAATACCAAACATATACCCTTAAATAGTAATTTTACAAAAAAATATATGGAAATTTATTAAACATGAAATTGTAAGAAAGGAAAGAAAAAGCTGTCTGCTTGATTCTCAAAAAACTGCACTAACTACATGACTTCACAAAAAGACTCTCCACATCAGTCCCATGTGGTAGTGATAGAGCAGTGGTCTCGTAACCGGGAGGTCCCGGGTTTGAAACCAAGTTGATGCGCTAGTGCCCTTTGGTAAGGCAATGATCCTCATTACCAAGTCTCTCGGAGAGGACTTAAAGCCATCGGTCCCCTGGTTGCTTACTTACAAGCATGCAATGCTTTCTTAGCAGTCAGGTAAAACAAACAAGCAAACTTACTTCTTTCAAGTAGGTTGGTAGTTTATCAGCCATCCACAAGTCTTTCCCCGTTGTCTTGCCATTCAGGTTCAGCTCAAACTTCAAATTACTGTCAGTGTCATAAGAAAACAAATTCTGAGAGTGTTTACAGAGATGACTCAGTTCATATCCAGGTAAAGAAAAATTATGGAGCTTAACCATACTATTACTGTTCAGTTTCACATGAAGGATTATCATTCTGGCAATGAGATATGTACGTGAATAATCTTTTAATTGTTTGTTGTTGCTATTGACAAGTCAAATATAAAGAAATCAAACATAAGTGGGGGAAAATATATGAATTTGCTAACCTGAAACTTTTTCAGATTGCATAAGTGGTCCAGATTTTGCAAAAGACTTGTGCTACAAAAACATGACATTAATTTTTTGCAAGCACAATGGTTTCTTACCAAAAAAGCTTGATGCCATATGTATGTGATTGTACAGTGTATATACATTGTTACAGGGTTTTGTTGCATATGAGCACCCTATTTTGAACTACAGAATTCAAATTTCTATCTGGACTTTAATAACCCCCTTTGAAATAAAGGTTTGCATATGGAGCCCTATTCATAGTCTGTTGAGAGCATGAAGGGCATGAACATCTATAAATTAAAGATACTATATCCCATTGGCAGCCAACATCAAATTCTGTAGAACTTTGCAGGAATTATGAATATGTCATGTATGTCCTATCTGTGAAATTTAAACGTTAGCAGTGTCCTAATATTCAAATTATGCAAGGAAACCCGTTTACTTGCTAGACTTCACTGTCAGACACTATTGAGTGACTGACTGACTGGCTTTTTTTTCTTTGGTAATAACATACATAAAATGAGCTGTAAAGGGTACATGAGCATTTGTCTACATCAATAACCCAATTCTTGCAATGGCCAAAATTAAGCTGATTGAATCTTTGCGCAGCACAAAACGTACGACCATTCGGTACAAGGGTCTGAAAATAAATGGATTGCAATCACTTAAGTCGATTCAACAACTAACGGTTGTTATTTTCCCACTTAAAGACATTTTGAAGCCCTTTCATTTTGAGGGAAGTTCTAAAGTAGTATTATCTTTCAAATGCCGTTGGAATTTAACCTTTTCATTTTTTTGGCCTGCAAATGGGACATAGTACCTTTAATACAGAGTGAATGCTCTTCTTGCTCTTAACAATTGATACGATACATTCAATCAAGGACTAATATATAAAGTGAGACGCTACCTTGCAGGGAGCTTGGACGCTTTCTCTGTTGAAGTCTTCTTAGAGCCAGGGATTCTACGGATGCTGTTCAGCTCTGCAATAATTTTCTCTTTTTCACCTGGTGGTAGTTTCTGAGAAGGATAAACAAGATGACAATCCTAAAATAACCTGATGAAATTACAAGGTAGAGAGAGGTCAGGATTTTTAACAATCAACAAATGCGAAAATGAAAATCAGAATGCTGCCTATTATTTTTTGTTGAAGATCCACTATATCTTTATGAAGTTGATTTGGGAATACCTAACTAATAGCAAAAACGGGTAATTATTGATTTGTTTCCACAATCATTCACGTCATGACTTCTTACTACAATTTAAAAGAAAATATGCACAGAACCAACATCAAACAAGAAAAACCATTCTTACCTCAATGTATTTCTCCAGTTCTCTTTCATAATGCTCCTTCATCTGTGAATAATGAAAACAAAATAGGATTTATTATTTATTTATTGAAATTAATTCATGCTCACTTTTTACTTATTATATCATATTTTGGACATGAAAGAATGCAATGTACCATTCCTCAAAACCCAGAGAACTCAATAAGTACTTGATTCTAGAAATCTATATACATGATTGGATAACTCTTTCAGCTAATCTACAAGGTCCAAGTGTATGGATTGTGCAGGTATATGAATTTCACCTAACTGTTTTAAAGCCCCTCTGCACAAGTTTGGCCAGGAGGGATTAGCGTGGTCACTGACAGGTGGTTATCTCATCAACTCAGCTCTCAATTAACATTAAAAAAAGAGGATCATGGGGGACCAACAGGCACCGCTTAGGCATTGTTTTCTATATAGAGGGAGCAAGTAGCTACAAGTAGCACAGTGTGGCTTTAAAAGAAGCGCAACAGGTGCCTGGGACACTTGGTTGTCAAAAATCTAAGCCTGGACCCCCATATTTTCAAGATTTTAACATAGGGTTTATACAAACAGACTTTACAATTATGAATCCAGACCGCTTAAAAAAAAGTTATTGTGGGGCCCTGCTAACAGCAATAGGATATGCCTCTCCTACATACTGTGCCATTACTGAACATCCTATCTGAAGGACGAGATACAGATTAATACCTTAGTCACACTGCAAAATTTGTGATCGAGGTCATGTAAATTTTTGTTTGGTCTTGTTGGTGTGTGACTGGGGTATTGGCAGACAGCTCACTTACCCTAGCAGCCTTCATCTTGTATTCTGCCTTGCCCTTGTCACTCAGCTGACTCCATCTCGTACTACACTGCAACATTTTCTCCTTGGGTGAGACGTCTTCCATTTGTTTGAGCATCTCAGAGCAGAATAAACTGTATGCAGTCCTGTGTAAAACGCAAAATAAGAGTCTTTATTAACTTTAAGAAAGCCTGCTTTTTGCTCTTATATATATATCAGGGAAAAAATTAATATATATTTGTCGGGGGCTACTTTTCAAGCTTGCCTGCATAAAAATAACACTCTAAAATTTGTTTTGCATTAACCTCTATGCAAATTTACGGGGGCTCTTTTCTGATTTTCGGGGGCTCTTTTGGGCATTTCGGGGGCGAATTCGCCCTGAGCCCCCGTGTATTTTTTTCATAGATATATATATAAATTAAACAAGTGAAACGCTCTCGGCGGTCTCGCCTGCATTACGCAATTCGGCATTACGCAATTCGATATGATGAAAAGTTGAGGTTGGGACATTATTTTTATAGGCGGGGTGGCCCATTTGCAGACCCCCGAAAATGAAATCCTCTGAATATAATAAGCATTTTGAAGTGAATATTGATTACGAATCATCAGAATAATTATTTACTGTATCATAAGAATACAATATAATGAGATTTAGTGTATGGGTAAGACTACAAATGTTTCAATGCTTGTCAGTAATTTACAAATAAAGTTATCTAATAAACTTTTTAAGAAAAGAGGATTTTTCAGCACTTTGTGTAAAAACAATTGGAAGGTAGAACCCATCTACATCACATCACGTCTCATTAGCATAATGAGAACATTATTATGAGATATACTCCAATATATATTATCCAAACATCAATATTGTCACCTAGCTGTAACTGATCATTACTATTAGAATATTCATGGGAAAGTACTCGAATGATTCGAATATTTACTTTCATGAAATATGAAAAAATAACAACAATTTATTTATTAATTCTCATATTAAATTTTGATAACATAATCCAAGTCTACTGACCTAAAATGACCTTTGACCTTGACTTTGTGACCTGGAATTTGTGTCACATGATTTGTGATACTTGATAGCCCTTGGGTACAAGTTTCATGGAATTTGAACAAACACTTTTGAAATTATGCTAAAATTTCAAAATCTTGATGTTGATGCCACAACAAAGTCTAAGTTTCCAGACCTGAAATGACATTTGACCTTTACTTTGTCACCTAAAAGACTAATAACATGATTGGTGATACTTGATAACCCTTATGTTCAAGTTTCATGGAATAGGAATGTATACTTTCAAAATTATGATAACAATTAAAAAATCTTAGCCTGATGCCACAACATAGTTAAGTTTGTTGACCTGAAATGACCTTTGACCTTGACCTAGTGGGCTGAAATTCTACTCACATGATTGGGGATACTTGATAACCCTTTAGTCTAAGTTTCATTGAATAAGAACTTATACTTTCAAAATTATATTACAAATTCAAAAACTTAACCTCAGGTTAAGTTTTTGATGATGATGCCACAACATAGTCTAAGTTTGTTGACCTGAAATGACCTTTGACCTTGACTTTGTGACCTGAAATTTTCCTCACATGATTGGGGATACTTGATAACCCTTTAGTCCAAGTTTCATTTAATAGGACCTTATACTTTCAAAATTATATTAACAATTCAAAAACTTAACCTTAGGTTAAGTTTTGATGTTGACGCCGTCGCCGCCGTCACCGGAAAAGCGGCGCCTATGTCTCGCTTTTTGCTACGCAGGCGAGACAAAAATGTAATATTCATGGTACAGGTGTTTGAAAAATAGAACATTACCGTTTTTGCGGTGTTGGTTATGTTGGTAACTATGGTTATCAATCGGTCACAGTGTACACCCCAAAGCATCATCAACATCAGTGGGAAATACTTAACTCCATATCTGCCCACCTTTCCAAGGAGAGAATCTGTTATCAGTTTCCATCATCCTCATCATCATTAACCCTATCTTTATTTAGCGACTACTCCGGAACCGCGGCAGATATAAAGTTTTCCTTTCATGACTTTTTTCTTTCGAGTCTTACGCATCTTTAAAAAAAGTTTTTTTGAAAATCAGACGTATAGTTACAAAGTCACGTGACCTTTTGTCTTTGCATGTCAGCCCGAAAATCACTCATTTTTGTGATTTGTGTACAAAACATATGGAAATATCATTTTTCCTAAAAAGAGATAAAACATTGGTTATTTGGTCTTGATTAAAGTTTAGGTGTTTGTTTAGAGGTCAAAATAGTTGAATTGTAGTTAGAAATGAAATAAAACAACAAAAACAATAAAATACATATTGAATAATAAAGTTAAAAAACAATGAAATACATAAGAAATTATCAAAACAAGAGATAACATAAGGAATAACCTGGCTCTTCCAATTTTTTTTGTAGAATTATTATTCCAAATGGTCTAACGAATATATGTAGTGAAAAAGAATGCCTAAATATGAAGAATATATGATTTATGGGTAAAAATGTGAATTTTATGACCTTATTTGCATAAATTACCATAGATATGCAAATGAGTGAATTTTTCAAAAAATTGAAATTACCATAGTATTCTATACACTTCACTTGACGTGCACGCAAATTTTCGCGGCGATCGGCTGTGAAACGGCCGAGATCTTAGGGGAGGGGAGGGAGGGTCAAATTGACCCCTCGGTAAAAACCTGGTCTGAAATAGCCCGGTTAAAATAGGGTTAAGAACACCATACTCCTTCTACATCATCATCATCGTCATCATCACCACCACCACATTATCATAATCATATAAACAATATCATCATCATTACCAACACCACCTTCACCTTCCTAATCACCACCACTACCATCATCAACACCAAGGGTATGATAAACACCACCATTTTCGCCAAGTCCTTTGTGTTGTTCATAGTAATGAATCAGGGGAGCGTTCACAAAGACTAAGATCAAGTTAGACTTAACTATGGCAAGCCGTTCATGCCACTGTTTGCTCCCACCATTATGATCTTTAGATCATATTTTTTTCCTTCAATAATGAATTATCAAAAAATGTAAATTCTGTAGATTTGTGACCATGATTTGTACGTCCCTTGAGAGACCAATGCCAGTAAATGGTGAGAGCAAACAGTGGCATGAATGGCCTGCCATAGTTAAAGTCGATCTTAGTCTTTGTGAAACATCCCCTGGGGGGTGTTTCACAAAGATCTTAAGTTGAACTTATCTCTAAGTTGGACTTAAAAATTATGGAAAGCTGTTAGCATCTATGAAAATATTTTTTAAAAGTCATTTTAAAAGATATTTTCTATTATCAAGGAGATTTCATGTTCTTGATGTGGAATTTATAAACAAAAGTCTAAAATACTTGAATTTTTGCTTTTGAATATATTTTATTTTAAGGCTACAAATGGCTCTCCATAATATTTAAGTCCAACTTAGGATCTTTGTGAAACACCCCCAGGACTTCTACACAGATGCAAACAACAAACAATGATTTCTTACATGGGCGGTTTTGATGGTCTCCCCTCCTGATGTTCTTTGATAAAATGCTCTTTCTTGGTGAGGAGTGGTTTCTGATTAGTAGGGACCTTGAAGGCTGGATGGTTCTCTATGAATGTCACCATCTTTCTCTGTTGAGTAAAAAATCATGAATGTAGGTGGTTTATGGTTTATTGATAAAAACTCCATTCAAAATGGCAGCCAGAGGCTGAAACAAATTGAATTTACAAAAGATTAATACACAAAAATGCATAACATTTAAAATTGATTTGGTAAAACACAATTATGTTTACATTAGATTACAGTGTAATCACGATGAATAATCAAGGAGATAAGAAAAGAAAAGACAGAGAAACAAGAGAAGAGATTGAAACGGATGACTAGAGGATAATAGAAGGAGAACGAGCAACAGAAGGCAGTAAGAGAAATGAGAAAGAGAAACTAGAGAGGAGACTAGACAATAAAGGGGCAGATAAAGAGTAGGACAGATAGATAGGTTGAAAAGGAAAACTAAAAAGAATAATCGGATAAAGTGTTGACAATTATAATGAGGCTTAAAATTACCTCATCTTAGGTATACTCCCTAAGACCTTGAAGGCAAGATGTTTTACTGTATTACTGTATAAAACAATATTTCATGAGCAGATAATTTCACAGTTCTAGGAAAATAGGCTTTATGATACTTGCAATACATATTTGCACATGTATTATCAGCTTGTTTTGTCAAATTTGTGACCCTACAATTCACAACATTCGTGAAAATGATCGGTGATACAGTATTCCACATTTTCCAGTATTCTCTGTTTGCAGCAAAGTGGACAAACACAAATTACAATGTTAAAAAGAGAAACTGTTACACCCAAGCTACGATCTGTGAGAAATATTTATGTTCCAAGAGCTACGAGGCATGTCTTTTCTCATTTTGATATCATTGAATCTTAAATCAACAAAAATACTTTTTAAGAAGACTTGGGTCAAATGAGCTGGAAAGTAAATGGTAGTATATTTGTAAGTTCACCTGACAGAATAACCAAACTGATTGTTAGCAGAACATGTACGAGGAAAAGCTAGTCAAAATAGCATCTCCGGAAGGAAAAGCAGAACATATTCTTCTATAAATAAGTCTTGCAGCCACGATGACAATAAGGGCCTAGTTGCAGCTGGGCTAAAGTGAAAATCATATTTTTGTAATACATTACTAGAGAATCTTCTTTTCTGTACTCACATCATAGTTTGGTTTCTCTGCAATGGAGGCAAGGATCCATTTCATTCTCTTGCGTTCTGATAAAGGATTCCATTCCTGCCTCATCTTAGACTCAGCTTCTCCTTTGGTTATCTGTTTAGTATGAATGGGTACAGAGTGATGTTAGATGGACTATTCAGGACCCCTGCCCCCAAAAAAAAAAAAATATTGGTCAAACAGCATTTACATAATTGTAATAACATATAGAATAAACACCACACACCAGAATGATTAACATAGTTATTGAAGAATGCTTGAGAGCATTATGGTAGCTTAGCTTAAAGCCGGAGTAAGAATATGATTGCAGGGCCCTTAGGAAGAACAGTATAACACCACTAAGGCCAACCTGGGTATATATGACTGTAGTATTATAAATGTTATACTAATTTAAGAAGGAGTATTTTCAACCATAAGGATCGAGGTGTGGTTTACACAAAATATATATCATATCAGTCTATGATCTTTTTTTGTGGAGAACTTGATTTGTTTAGTTATACTACACTTTAACATCATACGATCATAATTTATCATCATTGCTACAGTATATAAAACATGTGATCTCTGTGCAGACTCAACTAAGGCATTTTTATGATTCTGTTCTTACAATTTATGTATGAAGTCCTAATCATCAGGAGGCCGTTTCCCCAAACCGTCATAAGTCTAACTTTTTGGACATCCCATTGGAACGTGCGTTATAGAATTAACACACATTTCTATGGGATGCCCTAGAACTTAGATTTATGACGGTTTCAAGAAACTGGCCCTGGGTGATACAGCTTATACCTATATGTTGTTCTTGTGGTTGTAAAACAAATATAGGGTTGAATCGATTGATTACAGGGGTGATAGTGAGCACTAAAATAATTTTTTTTTTTTTCTCAACCCCTTGACTAAAAAAAAAAAAAAAAAAAAAAAACATCAGAAAAAAAAATGGCATCTAACAACATTCCCCCCTTTTGAGTAAGAAAATTGGGGAAAAAATTGGGGAAAAAATAGGGGAAAATAGAGAAAATAGGGGTAAAATCGGGAAAAATCAGGAAAAAAAAAAAAAAAAAATTGGGGGAAAAAAAAAAATCGGGCTGTGATTATAAAAAAAGTTCCGCTCATACCTGTGGATTTTCAGTGAGCAGCTGTGCGTGTCTCTTCTCGGAGTAGAGCTTGTATGGGGTAGGGAGTGGAGGGGGCTTGGATGCCCCTCTGCATGCCTTCAACTGGGCTTTGTAATCAGGATGGTCATCACTGAAAATATTAAAGCCAGAATATGTAATACAATTTTGTTACAAGAACTTGTGAGTCTTATACTTTGGACAATCACAGCCACTGTACGGTATCCGCAAGCTGACAAAAGCTATTGCTATATCCGTATGATATAATCCATGATGATCACAAAATTGTCAATATTTATTAGGGCTGTGCATGACCGTGTAATGAGGAACTGGAGTACACTCCTAGGCTTACAGGCGAGTACTCGAATACTCGGACGCCATGTTTTTTTGTTGAATTATGTTGAATTTTGTTGAATTTTTCTATTTCTTTTTTTTTTCAACACCATACTACAAACAGTACGAAGGTTCGTCTCTGAAAACCCACACGATTTTACTTCAAGTTGCTGTTGAAAGCGCCTATTTGTGCTTTTGAATTTTTGACAAATAATTGAAACAATGTTATTTTTAAAACTAAAGATGACAGACAAATATTCCTCCGAGTCCAAACAGAAATCCAGAGATTTGGTCCCAGTTTCTGAGTGGTGAGTTGACAGTGACACCCTATGTATGATTGAGCTGGGAAACAATTTTACCCACGGTACCATGCCGGTGCTCTTCTGGCACGGGTGACCGTCGACCTGGACAGTGCCAGGTGAACGGGGAAAAAAAAAAAAAAATGGCGGCCGAGTATTCGAGTACGAGAAATCGTACTCGAGTAGTTGTCAACAGTGCGAGTACTCGAGTACTCGTCGCAACCTTAATATTTATCTGTCAATATGCTATCAGGTATAAAACAGTTTACTCTAATTCATCATACAACGACTCTCCACTCTTCATCCTTAATTCAATGTGTCTTCCAAGCTGAAATAATTGTTATTCTTTCATTAACTTGGCCTTGTGTCATTGATTTGCAATAAAAACACAAAAGAAAAATTATAATTATTCATATTTCTACTCCAACTACACGGAAGTGAAATAATTTTGTAAATAAAAACTAAAGCTTAGACTGCAATATACAATGGGATATCTAAAAACTTCTGCCTAAACAATAACTTCATGCTGTTGATTTACTGTACTTCAAATATAATCGAAGGCAAAACTTGTTTTCCATTGACATTGACCTAGCTGATAGATCGTGACTTGCAGCCTAAAATTACATCCCTCTTGCCACAAGGGTAAATTTGAAATACATTGTATAATTTTTTTTAACCATGAGAGATTCATAATTGTGCAATACTCACTAAAACTTCTCCATGGCTTGCTCATATGCCCTTGTCTCGATCTCATACCGCTGGAAATATTTATTCTGCGAAAACAAGGGACAGTTCAGGCAAAAAGTCAGACAACCACCAGTCATATATACAAGGTCAGCCATGGAATACTGTAATTCTTATTCACACCTGTATCCTCTGAATTTCCAATCTCAATATATCATCACACAATGATCTCTAGGTTATGAATTTTTAAAAAATTTTTAAAACAATTTATTACAGGGATGAGACAGAGAAAATTTTTAATATATTTACGTAAAAGGACACATTCTCCTTGCATATAAATTCGAAATTTGAGAAATATTTGTTACCCCATTATAACATTGTTCAGATGAGAGAATTTATTTATTTATTATTATTATCTCATCCCTGTTATTATTCATAATAATCTAAATAATATATCAGTGACACAAAACGAGGATGGTACAATAGCACAGAGGGAATTATCAAGACTCCATGAAACATTTAACCATTCAGATGAGATGCAACCATACCTGGCGTAACCATCTCTCTGAAGTAGCTATTAAGCCTGTGCATAAGCGTGTATTTTGGTAGTCGTGTCCAGGTCCGGACATACGGTCGGATACACGTGTAAACGGTCATGTTTTGCATCGTCATATTTTTCACCACTCAAACTTCATAGCGCTCTCAATCCTCACTCTATTCGATCCCCCTCACGACATCGAGATACATTACATATATCACTTGCTTACTCACAGTCCAGTGCCACTCCCATTTTACACGGGATGAGGAGACAAAACACAACAAACCTAACACTGCCCTTATCCTTTCTCTCGAGAGCCAGATCAGCCAGCTCTAATCACGTACACCCCTCACCGGCACCCGGGCCATGTTCTAGTATCTCTGCTCGATCGAGTGCCGTTCAAATCCAGCTGTGTAAGCATCCACGATTTTGTTCGCTCAGCCTCAAACCTCCGTTGTGCATGTGCTCATGAAGACATGAATATGCATATTGAATTCTGGGAAAGCACATGTGTCGTGTGCGGAACCTATCTTGTTAAGCCCTGGCCGTGCGCACCGGCCCTCGCTAGCGATCTACACAATTTCTCTCGCTTGTATTGCGTTTGCCGTTGCGACTTTTGCGTATCCAGTATGTCTGGTGTTGACTTCGGGCCGAAGTAGGGGAAGAAGCACATCGCTAGCAAGGTTTATAAGTTGTTGAAATGATTTTAAGAAAGCGTGGTGTGTCTTACTTCAAGTATGTTTGTAAACTTTGTAGGTAAAGACCAAGATTCATATCCCTTTCACTCATACACAAGTCACTGCGTGGACACGGATACAAGAAATAGTACACGTGTAGTTGTCGAACAGACGAGTACACGTAACATCTGTGTACACGTCACAGGCTTAGTAGCTATGATTGAGACTTTCCTTCAACACTGGACACTTACCCTCTTACCACTTACCCTCTTCTTCTCTTGCAACTCTTTGAATTTGATGGAGAGCATCTGTGTGATCTGGACCTGAGACATGTTGGAATGCTTCTCCTTCATCTTCTTGTTTTTCTCCTTGTAGAACATGAAAAACGGTGTCAACGGCTTCTTGGGCATGTCTGGATGCACCTGCAAGAGTTACATAAGTACATTTTCTGTAAGAGCTATGAAAGCAGAAGCAGGCTTGAGGGGACCTGCAGCTGGACCTATAGGAAAGACAGACCTTTCATATGAATGGCTCTGAATAGAGCAATCAAGCCATATTTTGTTTTATAATTAGTTATGTTCACATGTATTTACAAATGTTTTTTTTAAATATGGATAAGAAAACCAAAGGAAACAAACCAAGCTAGTCTGGGGAAAATAAGAAGTCCAAATAATCTGTAGTGAAGACAAGACAATTTAGTTTCTTGGGCATGTCTAGATGCTCCTTCAACTAGAGTTACAAAAAGAAGGATTATTTCATTTTCAGCAGAGGTAGGCTAGAGGGGACCCACATCTTCAGTTATACTTGAGGGAATGGGTACTATAAATAAATAGATCTTACCAAAGGGCACCAGGACAAACATGAAAATTTGATTTCTTATTGGAAGTCTGGTTGCACCCAATGTACACATTGATTATCATATTTTCTCTAAGAGCTGTGGAAGCACATATGGGGTATAGAGGAACTACATCTTTAAGTCATGTCTGAGAGAAAAGGTATGTACAGTACATTGTAATCAGGGATGAGGCACTAAGGGCACTGTATAAGACACAATCTGACATAATTCAGTGGAGAAGATCTTACCAGTTTCTTAATGATGTAGTTTGGAGTTTGGACCAGGGCTGCTGCCTCAAGGGCAACATCTGCCAGGGTTTTGTACTTTCGGATCTAGGAGATGAGAGAGAAATAACGGTAAGTGGTACTTCAACTCAAAGCACTTTAATCACATATTTTCTTGGCAAGTCTAAGCCATTTGATCATCTGTTATCCCATACAAAGATGGTACCATGAATAAAGAAAAACAAAACAAAAATTAACAATGCGGGTGTCATTCCCCTTATCATTTCGTCTAATTTATTTGGTCCAAGCCCTAAAAGAACTGTCAACTGTCAAAAATGTATAGGGCAAAATACATGTACCTTCGACTTGCACTTCTTAGAAATAAGTCCTGTCATGGCTTAGCAATTCTTACTTATTTCCCTTCTTACGATGAGCACTTATTCCAGTATTAAAGGGTAAGTCCATGGTATTTTGTCCCATACATTACTGACCACACCTCAGATTTTAGTGTACTTGATTATTGTATTGATTTACAAGCCATACTAGAGCATAGAACAGACCAAATATCAAGTAAAATGATGCTTTTGATGCAAAATTATGTTCATATTTGTTGGTTGATTTGTTTTGTAACCCGACTGCTCAAACAGCATGTGTACTGTATGCTTGTAAGTAAGCAACAAGAGGACCGAAGGCTTCAAGTCCTCTCCCAGAGACTTAGTAATGAGGATTAATGCCTCACCAAAGGGCACGAGTGCATCAACTTGGTTTGAACCCAGGACCTCCCAATTACGAGAACACTGCTCGACCACTGAGCCATCGTGCCTCATAATACAATATTACTTGGTAATGGATAGGACACAAAATGACCAAATAGCTGGGATGTGTCCTGCAGTCCAAACATTTACTACTGTACAGACTTTCAAGCAGACCCAAAGAAAAGTAGGATTTAAAGTTGATACTTATAGGAAATAAAATCAAATAAAAATAGTTAATTTTATAATTGAATGAGTTATTAAAGCAATTTATGCAGCTAACATGCCATGAAAGTGTGCAGTTTTGTGTTTTATGAAAATCAAATTTCACTAAATTGACTCTATCCTGACCTACGAAATCGCCTAAGGGAAAGTGGCTTTGTATGTGACGTCAGAGCCGGGATATGCTTCACGCAGCTATAGAGACTAACTGCGATCTACACACAAATGTTCATAGAGTCGATGTCAGTTCCACTCTCTCAAAACGATTGAAATATTGCCTGAATGGTCAATATCTGGCATACAGTTGTCCTCTCCCGTCCTGAAACATATCCTAATGTCAATATTCATGTCATTATTGGCATTGAAAAAGTGACAATATCCGTAAAATAACTGTTTACAACTCAACTTTTTCACCGGCTTTAGCTTGCCAGCTGAGCTGTATGTACACGGAGATAGCATGAAAAATCAACCTAGCTGTGTTTCAAAACAAAATTACCTTTAGTAGAATCATGTTCCGAGGTGGAATTTCCTTTGACATAACAATGAATAATGTTTCTTCTCCATTGTCATTTGTCGATAACTATAATTACATAGAATAGTGTATTTCTCGCCGTTTTGTTTTGGTTTGGTTTCGTAAGGGTTTCGTCTATCGCGACTGAAATGCAAGCGTACAGTACTGTGTGTGTGCGGTGTGCAGTGTAGTCACGTTTACGTGTGTTTTGATGTGCGCGCAGGTAATGTAAATCCGCCAGCGATACTAAATTCAATCAGCGATCAGCCGTAGGTACGCGGCTGCCAAGAGCCGCACTACTCGCAGATGAATCGTAACAACAGCAGAATCGCCTCGATTTTTCCAGCTAATCTAGCCATGATACGATCGACTAAATGAAATATTCTTCGATTTGTTTGAATTTTATTTTATTCATAATAATGATTAAATCAATACTAACTGTGTTTTTCCATAGTGGAAGAGGTGAAGTCTCCGACTGATATGTCAAAGTGAAACTACATGGTGGTAAAAATCGCCGCACCCAAATCCCATTATATATGCAGGCTCGCTGTACAACAAAGCCGGGACACAGCCATAGTTTCACCTTCTTTTCCCCATTTTTCAACGTTTTTATTTCACAAATAATACATTTCTTAGAATATAAAGATGGAAATATTAATGAGAAGTAACTTACAAACGATGTTGTATTATAATTTATTCTATAGTAAGGGTAAAATAACACATAAGTTGAAGCTGTGTTTTCAGCCTTATAATGTTATACATGCTCTACTAGATATCCGGAAGTGGCACACTAGCCACGCCTCCTTTTCCTACGTCACAGCTAAAGGCCGTTTCGATGACAATAGGGCAAATTTGTCCCAGAGAATAGGGTGATTGTTTTCACCCTAATTTCGCTTTTTCGGAAGTGTTATATTGTTTGAATGTCATCCAAGCTCATTGTATGGCTTATAAGCTTTGTGTAGATATGAATATCTTCATATTTAGGGCTCTTCTATGAATATCACCTTTAAGAATGATATATATATCGTTACCTCTGCCTGTATGCTGTTCCATTCGTTCTTGCATTCCTCAGCAGAGTAGACACCAAACTGGACCTGGTTCCAGTCTACCTTGGATACCCTGGACTTGTAGGACTGGTTGTCCTTCTTAGGGGCCTGTCTCTTAATGCTTGCGATCAGGGTCAGTCGCTCTTGAAGCATGAATTTCACACCTACATGTTGAGTAGACATAAGAATAGGAAATGGGTACAATGAAGGAAGAAAGTCCTAAGTATGCCTCATTTCTCTATAATGGTGGCTCAGCTACAGCTGGGATATGATACTTGGTATTAAGCGATTTGTATATATATATATATGCATTACATAAATAGATATGTTACTACTGTGCTGCTGCTGCTGCTGCTTCTACCACCGATACTACTACTATTACCACCACCGCTACTACTACTATTTCTAATATTAACACTACTACTTTTATCACTACCACAAATTCTACTACTTCTACTACTACTACTACTGCCGCTGCTGCTGCTGCTGCTGCTCCCTCCTCCTCCTACTACTTCTGCTAGGACTACTACCACCACCCCCACTACTACTATTATCATTATTATTTCTTATTTTATTATGGTGATGATGACAATGATGTTAATTCATAATGCTTAACAAATGCAACTGGCATTCTGGGCAACTTTTCACGAAAATACTCAATAGTACAAGTTCGCCGACAACACATTGGATTAATGGATTGCTCATCAATTTTTACACATGCCTTTCAATGCGATGTAGGCAAACTTGTACTTATGATAGTTTCATAAATTCATGATTGATGTCAAATTAAAGGTACTGTACATACTACATTGTGTACTTAACTTTTTTAAAAGTGAAATTGACAGTGGTTAAAATATGTCAAGGTCTGGTTTTAATTGCTTGAAAAGGTTTATAATATGAAAAATGTATGCAAATATGTTCCTGGAAGATGAAAAGCATTTAGGGGTGAAAGCTCAATAACATTAAAAAAAAATCATCAACCAAACCAAGAAACAAATCGTCTTGAAAATGCAAACAATACCAACATGGCATAAAATATGGTGCTTCATACACACACACACACACAAAATTAAAAAAAAAATCACCTGATGATAACTATCTAATGAAAATGAAAACAACATTATATCTCACGATAATGTGAAAAGGAAAAGTTATCTCTAACCCTCTACAGTATCTCCTGAGCACAGAGTTATATACATCGTGTTGAAGAGTCCTTTTAAAGATTTTCTTAGGTACTAGAATTATGTGTACACCTGTTTGCAAAGCTGGAATGACAGCACCTAAGGGAGGATGGCATGGGGAGGATCAAAACATTGTTGCTATCTGAAACTATTCATTGACATATTTATTACCCCTATCAGAAAAACTCTCCCCTTGGCATTTATCTTTTTCAAAGTCCCTAATATCCTAAACTGTATTGGCAAAATGCCTGCCTTAGTGCCTACAAGTGCTTTTAAAACTAGTTGTAAAATCTCTGGGGAAGGGCGAAGTAACCAGGGGCAATCCAGTGTACATATCATTTGTCCAATTGGGGAGGTTAAAATCTATAAATCTCTTGACCAGCACAGTCATTTGTCAATTGACAGGTGTTTTAGTTTAATTTGCATGTTTGTATAAGCTGCGCCACATACATCTCCACCACAACTATCATCATCATCACTATTACCATCATCACTACCAATATTATTATTGATATTGTAGCTGTTCTTATTCATTATTGTTATTATCACCACCACTACCATTATCATCATCACCATCATCATTATCATTATGATTATTACAATAATAATGATTATAAATTATAATAATAATAATTACATATGTATTATTATTATTATATTATTATTAATATTTTTATTATTTTAACTATTATCATTTTCATTATTATCATTTTTTCTGTTGTTCATTTCTATTTTTGTAACTCTTACAATTTCATTTATGTCATCGTTCCCCTCACCTTGTTCGATTTCCTGGTTCAATATGCAAATAAATGTATGATAACTTCTTTCTTACCATTTTCTGTCTTGACTTTCTTCACTACCGTTTCTCCTTCCTCCACCTCCTCCTCGTCTTCCAACTTGCGTTTCTGATTTGCACCTAGAGATATAAAATAAGGACAATGTATGTGGATTGGTATCATTCATACACGATTCTTTCTCTGATTGATTGCAAAACATGTTATGAGTGTTAAGCATTAAGTGGAATATTCCTTGTAATGTCAAATGGCACTAGTTGTCTGGCTTGCTAGCCCCTCCCCAGCCCACGCTTTAGGATGAATATCACTCATAGGGAATTCATGCTAAAGCCTCGGTCACAAATGCCATTACGAACTGCTACGAACGCCGTACGAACGATTTTCAGACAATGGAAATTCGGGAAGACAATGGAAAAACTGGGAGATTCGTACGAAATTATCGTTCGTACGAACCTTTGTGACTGTAGCATTAGTTTGGTAACAATGGGCCAAATGGGACAAGCATTACCTCAAAACCAGTTTGCAAGCAAAATTCAGATTATTTGACTTTAGCACCAAGCTGTAACTAAATATTATCAGCATACCCAGACCCAATATGTGAAAAAAGCAAGGTTTTGCTAACAATCTGACAATGACATCTAATGACCTCTATTTTATAAAATGGTGTCAGAATCCTTATATGAACATCACTTCAAGCAAGCTATTACCGGTAGTAACAATGTCTAAACAAGGACAAACCTTATGTCTATGTTATCATGGCCATTGACCTCTGACTGCAATATGACCTTTGACATATGTAACCTACAGAAAGTTGGTTGCCCTGCATGGGCATATTGGGCAACTACTGTACATGTACAAGTATGACGAGATACAAATGGACATACGGTGTACTTAGCAAGGTTGTATGTACTATGTACATGTACATGTAATAGTATTGGTTATGCAGGGAAAAAAATACTCGGGGCTCGGGGCGAATTTGCCCCCGAAATGCCAAAAAGAGCCCCGAAAGTCATAAAAGAGCCCCCAAAAAAAAAAAAAAAAAAAATTTGCATAGAGTTCAATGCAAAACAAATTAAAGAGTGTTATTTTCATGCAAGCAAGCTTGAAAAGTAGCCCCCAAAATTTGTTAAATATTTTTTCCCCTGTGGTTATGCAACACTATGTATTTGAAAGGCGGGATAAAAACAGTTTACATTTTACAGAGAGTCACTGTTTACAAAAATATACAAGACTGTAATAATTAGTCATCCTAATAAACATTTTGGAGCCATATCCCATTAACTGATTTAAATTTAACAAATCACTTGAAAACTACAAATGCCTTATGTAAAACATGGTTTCATAACTTTGTTATACGAATCATATATTGTATATTGTACATGTATATACATTACAACTTACAGAAGCAACATAGAAAATAAAATTGTAAAAGGGGAGCAGCATAATCAAGGACATAAGAAAATATCCAAGCTATTACAAGGGAAAACAAACAAGAGAGCAAATATTATACAGAAATGTAAAATTGATAGAAACAAATACTTTGCTAATGAACAGAATGTTCTATCTTCTTTTACAGTTGCTATTGCAAAAAAAAAAAAGTAAACAAGCAAATAATAATGCATCCAATCATAAAGATGAGGTACACAATTTCAACACTACTAAATGAGCTGACTGTAAAGACGTATGGATACATCCAAGAGTTTGCTGATTGCAAATAATACCATTATACATCTACAGGAAATAAACAAAAGGAGTTGACAATAGCCTCAAGAGAATTAACAGAAATCTGATGAGACTGGTCAATCAACATTAAAATCAATTAGAAAATTTGTTAAGTAAGCCTTTAAATTAAGAGCAGTTAATCTTGATGAAATAAAGAAAACAAACAAATAAATGAAAAATGCAAGAAGAGAATAAAAAGTTTTAGTTCATGCCATAGAGGAAATTAAAAATTGTGTAACAAACTGTATTATATTTGACAAGCTTGATGATTTACATTATATACCGATAACATGAGTCTTGCAAGTGTTTAGTATGAAAATGTTTTGGTTTGAAAATAATCAAGTTTTCAGAAATGAATTCATGGATAAGCATGACATGAGGTCAATCAAAGTCACTAAACTGTAAACAGAACATGGCAAGCAGAATTTAAGCATGTCTGCTAAGGAAATAAAGACAAGACAAACAAAACAACCAGGGAGTCGGGTGAAGATGCACAGCTTTTGATTAATTTCTAGCTATACAGGGATCAATTGAAGTGAGTCTGGAGTTGAAAATAAATTCATTCTCAAATCTTGGCCAAGCTTCCTTGATCGAGATCGAGTAAAAAATCTTAGCTGTGCCCCAGTAAACAGCGTGGGTTCATGACCGCCAGAACGGTGCCATCAACCCACCGCCTGGCAGACCCGGAGACTGGGCAGTGCCAGTAGTGACCACAAAAATACACTGGTCAATTTCCAACAATGTAACAGAATGTCACAAAACAACGCTAGAAAATGCGTTCCAAATATTGCTGCAATGTTAAACTAGGCATATTTTTTCGCGGTCAAATTTGGATGTCGCATTCCGCAAAAGGAGAACATTCGCGAACACAGCTAGCACGTATGAAAAACAGCACAAGGATATTCTATTCACGTCACAGCCATCGCGCTATAGGAGTAAGCCCCGCCCGCCCGGGGGCTGCTACAGCCTGGCATTCAAATAGAAACGGCTGCGACATGACTGATAAACAGCTCGTTCGATTGCGGCGACCATGCCGCAGCACTGCGAGCTTTCAAGCTCAGCCCGCACACAGAGAAGCCCGGGAATTTGATCAAGTCACGGGTTTCACGACCCGCCAGCGTGGGGCGACGCCCGCGCCGCTACACACGCCGCGTGCGTTAATCGAACTTGCTTGCTCATTAACAAATTCATGGAAGAACATCAATATTCCCACGCCCCAATCTCAACATATTTCAGGCATTTACAAAAAGTAACAATCATCAATGGTAACTACACAATAATAGACATATTCAACGTCGCAATATATTGCAATTTCAAACACGAGGATGAGAAAACTGAAAATTTCCATACCGGAACTTCAACGCACAATAGCTGTTGAGCGGGTTCCTATGCTAACATTACCCGGGACTTACCCGGCCATCTTGATTGCTGAATCGGCTCATAAATTCACCCAGAACAGAAAAATGCTGAATAGATTTAGAAAGTTGATACAACACGAATAAACTCACAAGTATGAACCATACTTTGGCAATAATGCATTCAAGATATTTCTATGCAATAAGCAAAAATACGAAATTTCACTGCCCACTTACTTTCGGCGTCCATGATGGCTGTCTCTGTAACTTCTTGATTCGCCCCAACGCTCTCGGGTCCCGACCCGCTTCCTCCGCGCCCGCTTTCCAGCGCGGAGTCTACTGGCTGCATAGGCGCCAGTATCATCACGCACAGAGTGAAAAAAGTAGTACCCTACAAATTATGATTTATTAAAAATATACGAGCTATCTTAAACTTCGGAAGATTTTTTCCTGAACAATTTTGCATTACTAATTTCTACTCTTGAGATCTAAACGTAGTTGAGTTCAATCGGTAATTTTCCTTGCTCTCAGATCTTTACTCACGTGGACTTTACATTAATTAGGCCGGTGTCTTTAACCTCGTTCACTAATATTTTCTTATATTTATTTAATGTATGGCGTGTACAACACAATGAGTCAAATATAGCTCCAATCGTAGTGACCAAGGATGGCACCCTTGTTTACGAAATTGATCAGTAAACATGAAACGACCAATAGAATCTCGTAGATTTACATAAATTAACATAAATCGCTCAAGCGAATGTGACGTACACACGATTGAATCGCGCATTTACATCGTCCGTTGGTTCAGCCGCACCACCGCCCTTCGCTTGGCTCTGCCCGCCCGACGACTACAGGGACAGAGGGAAAGGTCAACGTCACCGAAGTCCTGGCGGTGATGTTCGAGAATCTCCTTGCAGCTTGGGGTCGTCTGCTACGCACTGTTTAATTGGCAAAAGCGATGCCGTACCCTGCCAATATGGCACCGAGATGAGGAGCTGATTGAGTTAGAAGATCAAACACTAGAGTGTTCATCGCCACCCATGCCTGGCATGAGTCTACATAGCTTACTTAGTCGTCTACTGATTCTTTTCAAGATCAAGACCTACCAATGCTGTCTGTCTCTCTCTATTCATTTACCACTCCTCCTGCTCGCGCTACATCTCGGTCACATGCACACGTACCGGTACGTACTATACCAGGCGAGAGCAGAGTCAATTCAGCAGAGCTTGAGAGAGTCATCAGGGTTAGCTGCACGGGCCCAAACCTGGCAGACCAAGGGTGGCCTTGCCACGGCCATAAAAAAAAGATGAGCGATGACCCGTTTTCTGTATGCACCTGTCGTGACGGGCTCCTAGTAAGAAGACGATAATGGTCTTTCAAACGTTAGATGGTTGCTTGTTTTTAAGGTCTAAAAACTTTTGCTGAAGTGAAGAACGATGAAAGTCATTGATACTGAAATGAAGGAGATTAAGTTCTCTTTGCTGAAGAATGATGATTCAGAATCAGATGATCTGTATGACTCTGTGAATTCTCTCGATCAACTGCAAGGAAGTGAGAGTTTGACTTTACCTTCAGCTTCAAGCTCAAGCTCAAGCTCGGGTTAGTTACTTAACTTAAGTCTAGTTAAGTCTAGTTAAGTCTTAACTTTTAGTCAGATTTAACATCCAAATTCACTAGCATTATTTATTACTTATTAGTCAGTGTGAGATGAGATTTGCTATTTGACCATGCATTTCAATGAAAGTAAACTTAGACAGTACAGTCTAGAGTCTGTAGAGACATGTGAGCCTAGACTAGTAAAATGTATCAAACTTGTTGCTTGGGAGGGAGTGATGAGGAGTAATTTGATTGTATGCATATTGATCTAGACCTATATTTAAAGATAAAGACCAGTTTTGGTCATGCGATTGCATTGTGAAAGAAACGTTGTGGAATCGATCAGAAAAGGTTGATCATCTAGCATATAAGTATTGGTGTGTACTTAAGGTTCTGGAATCATCAAAATGATAAGAAATTTGGCCCCGACTTGTTCAAGTTACAAGCACTGTACACAGAAAGATGTATATGGGACTATGCGACCACATGCGCGATATCTATTTGGTCCCAATAGATATAATAATTTACCAAATATGTCAATTAGTAGGCAGTTTCCCGGCAAAATTTGTATCATCACATATTAGTCAAAACATATTCTTTCACATGATTGGTAATGAGAGCTTCCATTTCATTTTTTGAGAGAGGGGCGTTTCCAAAACTGGTCTTTACCTTTAAAGTTCTTTGGACATTAAAATTATAATGGTCATGGAAATCAATACCGATAATTTTTATACAGATACTTGTTTATTTCTGCTGGATGTCAGAGACAAAGAGCTGTCTGAAATGTTTTCCTTTGAAGATTGTCATAATATGTTCCATAAACATCATTTTAAAACATGGCTATTCAGTCAATGGTTCAATGCAAGACCCAAATTGGCAAGTTGATTGATTACTTTACTTACTTACTTTGGTTTACTTTGGTGTCCAGGCTTGAAGCTTCAGCTTATGTGCCCCTCTTTACTGCATTGGGTTCGCGTTAGTATGGGTAGTATTTCAGCGGGTGGTGCTTCCAATGATTTTCAAGTTCTGACTTGAACTTATTGATTGATGAGGCGTTAACGGCAATTTTAGGAAGGTTATTCCAATTATTAATGCTCCGCACTGAAATGACATCTGCCTCATCTTAGATTTGCAGTGGGGCTTCCTTATTTTGAGCCTGTGTCCTCTTGTTCTGGATTCTTCAATGATTTCAAACATGTCATTCTTCTCTACAGCCTCAAGTCCATGCATGATTTTGTATATTTGAAGAAGATCAGCCCTCTGTCTACGGTACTCTAGTGATGGTAGTTTGAGTGTCTTGAGTCTGTCTTCGTAGCTTAGATGCTTCACATCTGGGATGAGTGGTGTAGCTCGTTGCTGAACCTTTTCCAATAAGTCTTGGTCCTTTAGGTAAGTTGGTCTCCAGACTGCATTGCAATATTCTAGTGTTGGGCGTACTATGGTCTTATATAGTTGTAGCATGCCACTGGATCCAAGGGATGAAAAAGAACGCTTGATGATTCCCAACTTGATATTGGCTCTTTTGGAGACATCAGCTACGTGGGCGCAGAAAGACAGATCTGAGTCAAATAGTACCCCCAGATCCTTTTCTCCCATTCCTTCGTCCGTTGTCACATCTTTTCTCCCATCGGGACATTCCATGGTGTAGGCAAACTTCTTGTTGTTCTTTCCATAGTGTATCACTTTGCACTTTCCTTCGTTAAATGGTAGCTGCCAGTTACTTGACCATTGTACGATGTCATTTAAGTCCTGTTGGAGTAGCTTAGCATCCTCTTCATTTTCTACAACCCTGTACAGTTTTGTGTCGTCCGCAAATAGTTTCGCTGTAGAATTCTGAGCAACAGATGGTAAGTCATTAATGAAGATATTGAACAAGACCGGACCGATATTGATAGCATTTGATTTTTTAATTAGAGAATAGGATATTGAATGTGTTGAGTTAATTGGTACTGGTTTGTGAAAGGGTATATATTTTCCATGAGTAGGTTCGAAGGTCAATAGTATAGAGATATCGACTGCTATGAGAGGGCTGGCTGTTTTTATACGCTCAAGGGGAAGTTGCATCCGCTGCTATCACCTCGAGACGCGCCCGGGTGGGCGGCATGCCGAGGGGTGATGGCAGGATGCAACTTTCCCACGAGCCAGTATAGAAACAGCCAGTCCTCGAATATTAAAGTAGTCGATATCTCTTACAGAAATGAGAATTGACACAAAAATCTGCCAAGAACTTTTCAAAAGACTATTGACTGGTAGGCGGGTACGAGGGCACTTTTTAAAAGACTATTGACTGGTAGGCGGGGCATGGCTAAAATCACGACTCCAATTTCGACCAATCAGATGGCTAGATTTCTAAAGTGAGGTATATAATACAAGTTATGTGCGTCAAGCCCTTCTCTAACACCAAGTTTCCACACTATTATCAATATTATTTGTTGGCTAGATTTCTAAAGTGAGGTATATAAATATGAATATGATAATGAGTGTGCCCATTGCCTTGGCATTGTTGATGAACAATTATTTTCTTTAAAATGATAATTTTGCTAGTCATTTACGTTGTGTAAGTTAGACAAAGTTGTCTGTTGTTAAAATAGATGTTCAGTAGAGGTTTTTGCCATTGTAAAGTTCCGAAGTGCTCACGTCATATGCGCTCGTCCAGGTTACTGGTCCAAACAACAGCCTGTGCATGAGGTTCACCACAAAATCATTCAAGCAACAGGCTGTAGCAGGGCAAATTCAGTGTTTGGCGCTGGTGTAATCACAACGCCATTGTTTAGTGTTTGGTACAAAATTGTTTGGAACCAGCAACCTTGGCAACTTGGCCAGTATGATCGACACCACACTTCAGTGCTTCACACATAAGATAAACAACTGTTCTATTTAGGATGTAATTATTGGTTGAACATCTTGAAGGTAATACAAAGTTTTGGTATGGGGTCATGAATTTGGTTCAAATGAACATATTGGAAGCATATGCGACTTCACAATATTCAATGATCGTTGTCGCGGTTGAAATCGAGTCTAAAGTGATTTTAAATAATAAATTCTTTATGTTGTATAGCTCCCTCTCAAGACTGATATTACTTTAGCTTTAAAACAATGTTTCTTGACTACAATCCACCGATTTGCTATTCCCGTTTGGAAAATATACAGTATATCCGAACTACATATTCTGAGATTGCCATGGTCGCAGCTACCATGGAATGGCCTTAGCGCTATTTGAAATATTTGAAATTTACCAGGAGCACCGGTAAATTTAAAAGCAGAAGTGTTTTAGGGGCTAAATTTTCTAGTGCTTATATTACATCCACAGGGGTATTCAAATATATCAAAATTTGAAAGAATAACTATCTGTCCAATTTTCAAAATTCCCAAAACTTTGCATTACCTTTTGTGGGATCGTCTGTAGTCTGCAAGCACAAACTGTAATTTGACACTTAACCACAATTCTGAAAGCCTAGAGCTGAGCCTGGATATGTCAGTCTCTGGCTGTGTCAGGAGTACAGAGCCTATTGTAGTCTCATAGTGCAGACACTGTTATGCGCAACACCTACGCAATTTATGGACTCGTCTTGAATCTTGATGAGGTAATCCCTGAAGCAGCTTTTCCAAGCTATACTTGGATGGGATGCGTTGTGACAGCAGGTGAAGGTGCAGACAAAAACAGAAAGATGCAACATTTCTATAAAAAACAATAGAAATCTGCTCGTGTACAATTTGTAATTCAGAGCAAAGATAGAAATAAAACGTCACTATTAAAAAGGTGACACCAGTTTACTAACATATTCAAATTTGTATGCATACGTTTAAAGCAAATGTTGTCTTGACAACCTGAATGATGCCTGAGGCTTGCCCAACATAGCAACAAGTAATGTAGTCAGACTGGATTCCGAGTATTGTCGTTCATTCATTAATAACAGGTTAATGGAACTAATAGTCACTAGGGTCCCCAGGAAAGATACATAAAATAATTTTTGCTATGTCAGACAAACATCCGGCAAGTTTGTGGGTTGTCAAGAATTAAAAAAGAAAAGAAGTACTGTATGCATAAAATTAGTGAATTGTATTCACCTGTAATAAGCCGGTTTACTCACATATTCAAATTCCATACATACCTTTTAAACAAAGTTTGTTCTTGACAACCTGAAAGCTTGCCCAAGTCTTGCCTGACATAGCAACAAGTAACAGGTTAATAATGGAATAACTTGTCACCAGGTCCTAAGGAAAGAAACATCCATAAATTTGAATATGTTAGTGAACCAGTCTATTGTATTTCGATAGTCAGGTCACAAATTATTACATACATTACATCTACATGTAGTATGCAGTTTGCATTCTGACTTTTGAGAATTGAGACACAATAACAAGTGAATGTTATACATTGTAGCTTATCACTACTCGCTAGGTAATCTCAAATACATTTGAATTTTTGAAAATGGTTGATTGAAAAGTAAGAATGTAGGGTGCATACATAATATGTTGCTATGTCAGGAAAACCTCAATTTTTCTTGTAAGAGACACACATCACATTTGAAGGCATTTGTGAACTAGTCTACCATGTTTCCTGTACAAAGTCTATTCATTCCGAGTTGATTGCCATTTCTGTGGACTGTCGCGTTCCTATACAGTCGATTTTTTAAAATTCTGACAAAGAGAAAAAAAGAGAAGAGAAGGATGAAGTGTAAAAAGGATTTTGTTCCAGCTTGTGACCCCTCAAAGATGAGGGGAATCCTGAAATGGATGATTCGTCCTCTGGTTCGGGTACTTTGGCCACAGAATGATGGTAAGGGTTGACTCAAATCTAATAATATCTAACAATAGCTGCATTTACACTACAGCCAAAAGTCGTTTTTTTTTCTCACATTCCAGTGGCAAAAGCGACGAAAAAACAAAATCGAAAAACCCATCTCTGGAGCACTCCAGCAAAGCATAGAGAGTCAATACTGCATATGGACCTCTAGCGCTGTACCATGTGCTAATAGGCAGCAATTTCGCACGTGAATAGTCAATACACTTATAACACACAAATGCACACCAGGGAATAATATTACTTCTCAAATTTGATTAGCTGTTTTGGTCGATGGGAAAAATACTTTAAACAAAGTTCTGTACAGTCCTATGTAAAAAACCTGCTACACAAAAGAAATTTTGTGTAGCAGTCATACAGTATAAAAAATGCATAGCAAATTGCTATGCGATACCAGGAAAATTATTCCCTGCACACAATCATGCCGATAAAACTGTAAGCAAGTTTGACAGTGGACTCACGATTTTAATTTTTAAATTATTCTTTCTAACATTGGTGAGTTGAAAAAATTGTATTTTACTGCTATTTAGGTGTCATCAATTGTCACTTAAAGGCCAAGTCCACTCCAAAAATAACTTACTTTCAATAAAAGCAGAAAAATCAGACAAACCAATCAAAAAAAGTTTGAGCAAAATCGGATAACTAATAAGAAATTTATGAATTTTTGAAAAAGTATGTAAAACTATGGAACAATGAGAATCACAACACAAATTGCCAAGATGGTTATCAGTTTGTGACGTCATGTCCTCACAACTTATCAATTGCTTTATATAGTTTAATCCCATTAATTTCCCTTTATCCCCAAAACTTGATTTCCCATGCCTTTGCCCAGGTTATATGGTTTGTATCATATTGCGTGCATGACATTTCCCAAAAACTTTTTTGAATTTTGAAGAATTGATACTATTTTCTGAATATTGTATTTCATAATTATTGATTTTTATATAAATAGTTTATCAAAATTCAATTTTTCATGATTTAACTGGACAAAATTACTCTTTATTTGTGCATCCACACAAAAACATATTACTAACAATCTAACTTGGATGCTGGTGTGAAGAAATAAGATTCTTAGGGTGAAAATAGGAAATTTATATTATCAATATAAAGAAAATAATTAGTGGATAGTGAGGACCATACGTCACAGACTCATGAGTGAGTTGCCAATTTGTGTAGTGATTTTCAAAGTTTTTCATGTCATTAAAAATTCATAACTTTCTTATTAGTTATCCGATTTTGCTCAAACTTTTTTTGATTGGTTTGTCTGATTTTTCTGGTTCTATTGAAAGTAAGTTATTTTTGAAGTGGACTTAGGCTTTAAGTACCGATTTTGAGTGAAATCAGTTTAGTTTTGTACAGTGGTGTTTGAAATGTTGAGATCAATAAAACAGGTTTTAATACACAGCCAGGATAGCGATGCAGCTATGTGTGCTCTGGAGTGTGGTTTTCATAAACGCCAGCTGAAGTTTCACTGTTTTTTTGTAGTGTAAAAGCAAACTTTGGTGAGATAACGGTTTTTCGTCTCGTGACTCTTCTCGCTAATGCATGCAGGGCACCGACGGGTCGTGCATGCGCACTACTCACCCAAATACCGGTATGAGCAAACTTTGAAGTTACACTCGACAACATTTTCCTGAAAGAGAACACTAAATTTCCTGGAATTTAATGGAATTTCTTCAAACTTTCAAAATGCCTCTTACATGTACATGGATTTTTTATTTGGATGGGTTGCTAGGGAGACCAACGTCATACGACTTGTTGCACAGTACCAGATTATGAACTTTAAACTTTAAGTTTTTGCGAGCAAGCAAAAATTTATACTTAATTCTGAGGAAAGGGGTAAAATTATACATTTCTCAACGGTGTATCCAAGGGGGGGGGGGGGTTGAAGCCAACGTGTGCGTGAAGCGCCCTGCAATCCCACGTAATTGCTAGCCTTTTTGGGTGGGGTCTAGGGGAGGAGCCTCAGGAATAGATGCTCTTAAGTCTTAGCGATTCAGAACCTTCTAGATAGCCATCCTTTATAGCGATAACAACTCTAATCCATCCCTTGAAATTTATATTGCACTGCCCCTATTGTGTGCTCTTTTCAAGAGCACAGAAAAAACCCTTAGATTTAGCATTCTATCTCATTCAGCAGTAGCGGATCACACCCTTAATACTGGACACAACAAGAAAGGTGAAAGAATCAATCTGGATGAAAAGAATTTATCCTTCACTTGCCTAATAAATGTTAAGGTTGGTAGAAGCTTAAACTACATGAAATACACACTCTCTTCTAAGGACAATTTAATACAGCAAAAGGTTGTCTTGGGAACCACTTCTATCTTTACAGATGGGGTCCATTGGCAGAGCCTTTACCGCGAGTCTATAGGACAGACCCCAGGATGTTCTTTAATTTTAAACAATTTAGAAAGTTCAAAATAGCCGTCACGAGTAGCAATAGAAATTTTATTTCATTTCAGAAATAACCTCTCTTTCTCTCTGAAAGACAATTTTATAGAACTTTTTTGTTTGTCTTGTTGTACTTTCTTCCGCAGTCTTCTTAGGCACATGTTGAGCCAACTCATCGGAAATGTAATCTGTATGTGTAAGTTTAAGTTTCATGTTCTTCGTTTTTTTTCTTTCTTTCTCTATCTCTCCGGGATTTGGTTTCCATCCTATCCAATACGGTGCCGACCAGTTTAATACTCAGAGTAGAGATTTTTTTTTTTTTTTAAATTTTTTTAATTGTATTATATTTCTTTCCTTTTTTCCTTCTCTCTCTCTTCCCTTTTTTCTTTTCTTCTCTTTTACCTTCTTTTCTCTTTCTTTTCTCCTTTTTCTTCCGTCGCTTCGTCTTCCCCCTTTATTTTTTTAGTTCGCCATAAAAAGGGGAACTACGGTCGATTCGGCCCACACATGGATCCGCCACTGTTTCTAAAGCTAAACAAATCATAAAATAGAGAAAATGATTACATTTTCACTTTTCTTGTTTCTTTTGACATTTCTTTAATTTCCTTTAAAAATGCCTTTGACAAGTTTTCAAAATTCCGTATTTTCCTTAAAAAAATGAAATTGGAGACTCTGTTGCGGGCGGCATGCCCTGCGGTCCGGACTTTGAGAAGCCCTGCTCTAAACCGATCTCCACTACAGACACATCTAATGCTATCGAGACAAGAACCTGTAAATTAGTGGGAGTTATGTATTAATAATATTAATCTATTTGTAGTAACAGCTGTCATTCATATTGATCCAGATATCTTTACTGCTCAAGTCAGAATTAGCACGGTTGTATTGATTTACTTCACGGGTCATCTCTTTGGAACAAAACGAGCCATAATTGTCGCAGATTTCATGGCTGTCCAACTGCTTGCTGTATGTTAACCCACCTTGCATTGTTGATTTTGCATTATGTATGTGAGACCAGACCTTTGCCAAGGCCTCGTCATTAGCATAAATTTACAAATTTAATTAGAACACTCTGTGTAGTAGATGGGAAAGGGAGTGGACGTTGCTTTATTTCAGCATTGTTTAGGGATTGTGTATAGGGATCGCTTTTAATAATCAAGATCTCAAAGAATTTTGCAGAAAGTGGAACCATTTTGTGTTGAGGAGCTACTAGTAGACGAAGAGCCTTGGTGTATATACAGTTTGTCCACTGTACTGTACAGGCATTGCTTTTAAAGTTTTGGAAATCAAGGTCTCAAAGAATTTTGCAGAAAGTGGAACCATTTTGTGTTGAGGAGCTAGACGAAGAGCCTTGGTGTATGTCCACTGAACTATACAGGGATTGCTTTTAATACCGTAATCAAAGTCTCAAAGAATTTTGTAGAAAGTGGAATCATTTTGTGTTGAGGAGCTACACATGACATGTAGATGAAGAGCCATGGTGTATATACAGTATGTCCACTGAATCAGTTAGAGTAGTTGCAACATTGACAGGGAGAAAGATATCCTGATTTTGGGAAGGGTTTCTTTTAAGGAATAGTTCTGGACTTTTTATATTTAAACAACATGGTGGATGAAGAGAGAGTTGTGCAGTTTGATGGTAAGACTTTCTTTTTTGTACAGAAACGATTTTAAAATCACAAAGATATAGTACAAGAAATAATTGAGTACTAGTATGATTTTATGTATTTTAAAGTGAAGGTTCATTGAAATTTGGAAAAAAGGCAAATCACACCTCTACAGATTGCTGAGAACATTAACAAAATGACTAAAGTACTTTTTAAGCCCTCAATATTGTGAGGAATAAATCAAATGCAATTTTGATACCCTTTCCAAAACCCACTCACATAGTGAAATGACGGCGTTATTTACATGCGATAAAATGACGTCACACTATGAACAACCTACAATCACACATTCGGGACAATGTTGCAAACCCATTGCAATTTTTAGATTTGGGTCAACGTTGTTTGTATATTTACCGCCAGTGGTGATATTTCCTTTATTTTAGGCACTTTGAATGAGATACACTGAATAAATAATACTTTCTACAAATGTGTATTCGATTTTTATGTTATTTACCGTCACATTTGAGCATAAAAATCGGAAAATAATCACATATTCTGAGGGCAGCTCAGCGTGTATGTGTCGGATCTGGGAGTGCATGCCTAGGACATTTTGCATGCTGACCTAACGATCGACTCTTCTGGAGCAAAATAGGCGACAAATTTACATATACTTGTCCAGATATTCATTACGAAAATGTCTGATTAGGCCGATTAGTTTAGATTTTTGATAGATAAATGGGGAAAGTGGAAGTCCAGAGAAGACTTAGATCAGTCCGGTTCGCGATTCACAGCTAGCTCAAGCGCCGGGCCGGCTGGCTGTGATATGCTGGCAAGCAAGCTGCGCTATGCAGGCAGGTTGTACGCACGTACGCATAGATACTGCACAGACGGGCCTACGCTATATACGGTATACCTGAACGTAAACGCTACATCAACGTATTTGGGAGTTACACCTGTATAAAATTGATTAGACTTAGAGCTAAGATTAAGAACCAAAGGTACTTCCTTCTTCTATCTCCTCAAAACTCAAATCAAGTATGTTTTCGTCCATATCGATATTTCCAGGGTGACTTTGATGAAGGTAAACAATGTTGGGTATGAATGGGTACGGTACTCAGTAGTCAATGCAATACATATGTGAATTGCACGCAAACTGCATCGCGCACCGTCGCCAATCATTTCAGCTGAGCGGCCCATTGTACTCATTGTTAATTTTGCTACGTCACTCAAAAATCAGCTGACTTACGATGTTTTCGGGGTCTCGAGTGGGGTGATATTTTGTGAAGTTTAATCAACTTTTATAATTTTCGCACGAATTTACAAGTTACACAAATGTGATAGTTTTACTCAGTGTAATATTACTATTGCAATGATACCAAATTCAGTCAATTTCAAAATCAATGAACCTTCTCTTATAAGGGTAGCTGCCTTGAGATGTCTACAGAAGATGAGACAAGTTTTTTTAATTTAATGAGTATATTTTTGATACATGCACTACTATATATATTCTAATGATATTTTCTTTTAATATAATCACTTGGAGTAAAGTGATAGTGGATTCCAATACAGATAAAAATGAAATATTCAAATACATTCTTCCTTTGTGAAAAGTCTTCTTTTTTTAAATTTCTGTTTCAATATTCAAGGGAGAATCAAAATTATCTTTGCCAAGAAGAAGATGTTTTAGGGGCTCTTTGTTTCCTCCTATTTTACCTTTTGTGTTTCATGCAAGAAGTATTTCTGAGTCTGTTCTCTCACTTATACTTGATATATAATAGAGTATTATTATTGGAGGCCTACATTGTATGTACATGTATCCATCATGTATACATGTAGACACATTCAGGCATTGTACTCCCTGAGGCATGCAATGACAGAATAGTGTATTTGTTGAGGTCTCAAGCTCTCCTTTAGTGATGCATCAGCCCGTAGCATCTATGATTTCTTTTCCCCATTGACTGCACAGAGCACTGAATATTGACCTGCTACTGCATGTACAGTACATGTATTTCCTCATTGGGCATTACAGAACATATTACATCTACTGTAGTGGGGAGTGAGAGAAAGAGATAAGTGGGAGTGTGTTCATGCATTTTCCATCTGTTTTGCTCTGCATGATTTTCATGGGTGGAATTCTTGTTGACTTTACTGTCTGTCAAGTTGTGCTGTGCACATTCAAGTAGCTTTTTGTTTCTGGATCATTGATTTATTCTGGTGCTTCTTATATGGATCAGTCACCAAGTATGTACCTGTAGCCTTCATTGTACGTGTCAGCTGATTTGCTGGATGGTGGCATTTTGGAGGGATTAATCAACACCTAGCTTGACAACCCTTCTCACTTGGTTCCTGATGGGATGTTGAGAAGCATCATCAAGAAGAAGAAGAAGACTTGTCCTCAAGCAAACTGGTAGAACTACCTTAATTGAAGGCATATGTACATCAATAAGAAGCCAACACACAGATACGATCTCCTCTCCATGGGTAGATCTTCCGAAGGCATCATAGTTGAAGATACAAGTCTTCTCTATGATTCAACCAAAGAGATATATCTCTTTGATTCAACCAATCTTCTGTGTAGATTGTTTCATTTTACGGCACAAGGAAGGACCTGGACACTAGGGAGTTCAGTGACCCACATTTATTTCCTGCACTCTAGATCGAGGGATCTGTCCAGAAAGTCTACACCCAAGGGAATATTGTGCAAATTACTGCTGGTACAGTGGGTGGTTGCCAACATAATTAAGCAGACTTGTATATATACAACACGTACACCATAAACCCTATACACTTTTAGTACTGTACTCTTGTGCGTTGTCACAACACACAACTGATTGAATGAGCAGCTCTCTCAGAGTGGCTTCTCTACAACTCTAGGTGTTTTAATCAATTTCTGCAGCCTCACATGTGCATTGTACATATACACGTACAGGGTGTATGTAGATGGTACATCGTGCCTGCAAGATCTGCGTCTCTCCTGTCGTGATTATGCACATATGCAGTGAAATAATCTTGTAAGCTGGAGTGACGCTACTGTATTTCATGCCGATTCTGTGATACCTAGTGATATATATATGATCGCTTCTAGAGCTTGGTGGAGGCCAGGACATTTAGTTGAATCCAATCAGTTTTGTGAAGCCGGATATACTTCTTCTATGCAAGATTGTTAAGGAATTGGAAGGAATTCCCACAAATACTCTATTAAGCTGCATTCCAGGATCATCTGTGATCACCAAAGCAATAAGCAATAGGAACAGTGACAAACAGACTGAAAACATTTAGCAAAAGGTTGACATCAATTAATTGAATCTAATCTTGACTCTTGATATTTGAAGAAATTGTTGAGCAAATAACACCAAGCCATGGCAAGTGGTGGAGATCTAGGAATTCCGTCTGCTTCGTCGTTTAATGATAGTTCTAATGTAGAGGGTTTGGATGTATGCATAGCACCTCCAAAGCAAGGTATCTACATGTACATGTGTTTTATTTTTCATCATGCATTAAAGGTAAAGACCAGTTTTGGAAACGCCCCTCTCTCAAAAAAATGAAATGGAAGCTCTCATTACCAATCATGTGAAAGAATATGTTTTGACTAATACGTGATGATACAAATTATGCCGTGAAACCGCCTACTAATTGATATATTTGGTAAATTATTATATCTATTGGGACCAAATAGATATCGCGCACGTGGTCGCGTAGTCCCATATACATCTTTCTGTGTACAGTGCTTGTAACTTTACCAAGACTGGGCCAAATTTCTTATCATTTTGATGATTCCAGAACCTTGCAGTACACACCAATACTTATATGCTAGATGATCAACCTTTAATCTGATCGATTCCACAATGTTTCTTTCACAATGCAATCGCATGACCAGAACTGGTCTTTATCTTTAAGACTTGTACACATATTATATGATTAAGTAAAGTTGGGCCTGAAAGTTTACATACACCTGGAAGAAAAACATCTTACTCACATTTTCACAACTGCACTCATTCCTATCAGGAGCCACATACATGTACTATAAAAACCTCAGAGTGATTAACAGAGACCAAACTTGTCTATCTTCCGGAAGAGAAAAGTTGGCAGGAATGAGTGAAGTTGAAATAATGTTTTTCTACCAGGTGTATGCCAACCTTCGGGTCGTTCTTTTTTGTTAAAGGTTCTTAAGTGAATAGTGATTTTGCACAACAAATGTCCTACATGTACACTGAGCTCTGTGTTATAAGATGTATACAGAAAAGTGAAGCGCATTTAGCCACCGTGGTTTACCGCATCACACCTGAACGAGAATTTACCGGGTATGCGTCATGTAGATCGATGTTGATGGTGTCATTGAAATCTAGAGCCACATAATAATTCCCTGTTTCTCTTCATGCTCATTTCTTTTTATATGTTTGCCTACTTTTATGCATTAATTTTTGTGTTGAAAATATGAAAATATACTGTTGTTGAATTGTCATGTTCCACACAATTGATGTTAACTTCATCTGAGTCTCTGAAGTCGAGTGCATGGACAAATACAATCTCATTGAGAAGTTGTGTTAGAATTGAAACAGTAGCAGGTATATACAATTATACATGTACATTCATTAGAAACAATAATTTACCTCTTTCTTTTATAAAGTTTGGATGAGAAGCTCAGAATAATGCATACTTTATGCCTACCGGTATTTATAAACCTCTAGATTGCTAATATACTCGTCATGCACAAGTCAGGCTGCTACATGTACATGTATGTATATGTATGTACCGTAGTAATCTTACTCAGATGTGAATGTGGCATCTCATACAACACTGTACTAGTGCATTCGGTGTGGAGGGTGAATGATAATAGGGCTACGGAATCCAAGAGAGTTGAAAATCATTGAAATTTCATTCAATATCAAATGAGAACGTCCAATGATTTAAAGGTATAGACCAGTTCTGGTCATGTGATTGCATTGTGAAAGAAACATTGTGGAATCGATCAAAAAAGGTTGATCATCTAGCATATAAGTATTGGTGTGTACTGCAAGGTTCTGGAATCATCAAAATGATAAGAAATTTGGCCCAGTCTTGGTAAAGTTACAAGCACTGTACACAGAAAGATGTATATGGGACTATATACGCGATCGCGATATCTATCCGGTCAAGATAGATATACTAATTTACCAAATATATCAATTAGAAGGCAGTTTCCCGGCAAAATTTGTATCACATATTAGTCAAAAAATATTCTTTCACATGATTGGTAATTTATATATTCTTCCATTTCATTTTTTTAAATGGGGGCGTTTCCAAATCTGGTCTTTACCTTTAAACATAAAGTAAAATGTTCCTACATACGCAGGATGTGTGACAAAAAGATGCTGTCTCCATCTTGGATACACATAAAAAATATCATTTCATACAAACTGTGAATCTTAATGTGGAACTGGAAATGCAAGAATTGTTATCCACTAATTTATAATTATTTGTTAGGGTTGAAACATACTATTGAAGCAACTGGCATGTCCGCCTTTATTCCACGCAGTACACTTTGTTATCGTTTTTGTGAATGTTTCATTCTTCTCGGACAAACTTGCCCTTGTTAATCTCAAAGCTTGCTACTCACTGAGCTTTATGGGTAATCTTTAATATATGGTTAATGTACTTTACAGAGAAAAGATGCTCTCATCAATCCAACAATTGCAACACGAGAGAGAGAGAGAGAGAGAAGGAGAGAGGGAAGGAGAGAGGGAGGAGAGAGAGGAGGAGGAGGGAGAGAGAGGCAATTGGAGAGAGGAGAGAGAGAGGAGAGGAGAGAGAAAGAGAGAGGAGAGAGAGAGAGAGAGAGAGAAAGAGAGAGAGGGGGGATAGAGAGAAGGGGATAGAGAGAGAAGAAAAGAGGAGATAAAGAATGTTCAATCATTTAAGCTCATTTTAATGTTCCTTTTGAAGTTTAATTCTTCAGACAAACTTGCCCTCATTATCCCAAAGCTTGCAACTGTTGGGAAAAAGTGTTCTCATCAACTCATCTTATCTTTCTTTTTAACATTTCATTCTTCACAGATAAACATGCCCTCATCAATCCCGAAGCAGCTAGCCCCAGGGAGAGAGCACCATTGAAAGAAAATGGAGCTGTCCAGCAGGAGTTGATATGTGGATACGATGGCCTGAGATTCATCATCATATCATCTGTGGTGTTTGCGTTGGCCGTGACCGTAGGGTTAGTCGTATCCGTCATCTCTGGACAGAGGCAGGTAAGAATGATGGAATTTACTGCTTGCATAAGGAACTTGCCAGTAGACTCAAATCCCAGTAGACCCGAATCCCAGTAGACCAACGTCCCATTAGGCTGATGTCACAATAGGCCGACGTCCCAGTAGATCAACCTTTTAGGAGACTGACGGTCCATGAGACCGACATCTCATGGGATTGACAGCCATGAGACTGATGGCCCATGAAACCAAAAGCCATGAGATATAAAGCCCATGAGACCAACATCTCATGAGACCCAAAACCCTAAGGCCGACAACCCTTGAGACTGACATCCCACGAGACCAACAGCCAAGAGACCGACAGCCCATGAGACGCACAACTCGTGAGAGAACGATGTTGGTCAAGTGAACCCTCTGAAATGTTTTTGTCAGCAGGCCCATGAGACGTGACATGTCAGCCTCATGGATTATCAGTCTAGCAGACAGTTGATCTCCTGGGCTGTTAGTCTTGTTAACCGTCGACCTTGTGAGCTCTTAAATAACTTTTCAGAGGGCCTGTCAGATTAGATTTGTTAGTCTCATGGGCTCTTTTTATTGTAATTTTGTCAAGTAAAGTATATTTAACATATATATTTTAAAGCAGGATGTGAAAAAAGATCACCTCACTGCACAAATATTAGGTTAGAGATGCCAAATATTGAATAAAAGTTATTGGGAGGGGGCTTCAAAAATATTGTTTATTCGACTGGGCTATGGGATTAGTATAATCTAAATTTGCCTAAGAAAAAAAAAGAAGACTTATTTTTTGTTGAAATTGGATTGGAATTGTTTGCTAACCCATACGCATCTGGCTTTTAGAAATTTTATTGGTTTAATTACCTATAATGGCACATTTGGGTCTTTTCATCAAACACATATTAAAGTGGATTTGTAACACATGGACATCCCATTGCTCTGTTCTTTCCACGATAAGATTGAACCCCATGGCGCCATAGCAACGGATGTTGCGGTGTGTTCAGACATCGGAGCAGACATGTTGAAACGAGGAGGGCATGCAGTCGATGCAGCGGTTGCAGCAGCGTTCTGTCTAGGAGTGGTACACGGTCACTACTCGGGACTAGGAGGGTAAGAATCGTGTTAAATTTTTTGTGATGTAATCCAATTTAATGCTTCAGCCTTTGTTAAAGGGAAATCCAACCCAAATAGACAACTGCTCTAAAAGAAAGCAGAAAAATCAGAGAAACAAACGGATGGAAGTTTCAATTAAAATCGGACTAAATATAAGAAAGTTATGATTTTTTAAAAGTTGTAATCACTATGGGTGGTATTCCGATAGCGCGTACTAAGTTAAGCCTGGCTTAACTTAGTCCACACTTTTATGGAGTGCCTGTTGCCAACTCATTTACCCTGTACAGATTATTTTAATCCTGCAATGAAAAGTGTCCAAAAAATTAATTTTGCAATGAAATGGGAAGAAAAAGATAATATGAGTATGAACTGAATTTCAATAAAGTCTTTGGTAGATTATCTTTGTCATGAATATTGAAGGAGGAAGATGAAACCTGGCATTCCATAGAAGTGTGAACTAAAATTCTTGTTTAGTCTGGACTTAGTCCCGGCTTAACTTATGAGAATACCACCCTATATGTATGGGCACTTCAAATTGGCTGAAGCGGTAATGTCAATGTGATGTAGTGCAGAACTACTTTCCCATCTGTTCCAACATATAAAATGACTAAAATTCAAACACTTCAAAAATTCATGGCTCAGGAGGGTTTATTCTTTTTAGAGGACCTTTAATAATATGGTATCTATAATATATTTTGAGTAGTGCCCCAAGAGAAAAGGAACTTACGAGAAAAACAGAAATTGTTGATATTTTTGTACACGGCAAGTGGGAGAGTTACCGGTATCCACGTCCTACGTCACAATCCACTGACCAAACTACCAATTTGAGATTCGCATAGACTTAGTGATCTCGTATTTCAACTTCCTTACTATTGGTCCGATTCATTTCAAACTTTTGCCATTCTGTCTGTTATTTTTCTGCTTTCATTCAAATCAAATTATTACAAGGGTTGGATTGCCCTTTAAGTGCCTTGTTATGGATTACCTCATTCACCTTTAACATATAATTGTATTTCAGTAGTCAGAATGCAAGTATACATTTTGCAGAGCTCAACAACTAATAGGTGCCCGGGACACATGGGTTCCTAAAATCTAGGTCCGGAGCCCCAAAATTTCTGAATTTTGACATAGGGATCATGTGTAAAGACATTGAAGATTCAAATCCGAACCCCCTTTCAAAGTAGGTAGTGTGGGCTGTGGAGCACTGCATTATGTGTTGTCAGGTAAGACAAGCCATGACTGTTGAGATACAATAATAATATAACAGGTGAATGTAATAGCGAGACGCTAGGTAAACTGTCTAAATTTGAATATATTTGAAAATGGTCCATTGCTAAATATGACACTTTTTTCATGTATCTAGAAGTTTTTTGTTTTTTTATGTAACTTTCATATATATTTCTGTTCCCCAAGCCAGCTTTATAACCATTGATACTATATCTTTATGCAGCCAAATAAGCCTGACCATGATTCACATGTCACATGACATTGTACATGTGAGAGTACAGCCTGTCGTCCTAATCATCATCGAGGTCACAAGTAAACACTACACGTACAATACGCTACATCCCCATGCAGTATACAGATAATATCTGCTTTGTTATCAATAGGTTTTTTCCAAACTTTGTTTGACAATGTTTTGTTTATTTCCTTTTATTTATAATATTATGTATAAGGGTGAATAATTATTATTTAGGCATTTCATATACATGTAACTAATATTTTCTATATATACTGTGATTTCTCTGAAGTTGTTGGAAATACGGGATTGTAAAAGTAACATTTTCATGTACATTTGGATAAACCATATTGACAAAGTTGTCTGGTTTCAGATAACAATATTAAGTTTGTTAAACTCTGTACATCTAATTTGAATACAATATGTGCAAACTGCTTATTTATTTTATGAATGGTGAAAAATTAATGGTGCCATTTTCTATCAATGTGGATGTGCTCCGTTTATACTGGGAAATAGTCACTTGTAAATCAGTCACTTACTAGCTTCTATGTCATTTGAACTTACATGTAACCTACTTGAAGATTAGTCAGCTACATGATTGAAGGATAAATTCACAGATAAACTTGTCTATCGAGGCCTCATTGCTGTGCTTTGAATGCACCCCACACTTGTTTGGAAAATTATTGAGACTACAGTGCATTATGTCTCTGTGAAGGCATCCTGAGGGGAGCAGAAAAAGTGACCGCTGTAGACAGGTGGCCTTTCTAGACAGGCTCTTTAACACATGTCTCTTCTTAGAGGGATACAATCAAGGTGACTGCTATAGAAAGGTGGTCTTTGTAGAGAGGTGGTCACTAAGACAGGTTGAATGTACATGTGAATGGAAGTATTCTGAATACTATCTCTTGTGCAGAATCCTCTTTATAAGTTGGGATCAGGCCTTTACACCATTCCAATTCACCCCTCCAATTTCTAACTTAATATTAATATTGTACTGTACTGCAGAGCATGTAGGGGACTCTAAGAGCTTGCTCAGACTAACAAATATACATGTATAAGAAACCTGTAAAATAAAGAAACGTATAAAGAAACGTATAAAGAAACGTATAAAGAAACGTATAAAGAAACTTATAAAGAAACGTATAAAGAAACGTATATAAGAATCACTGTATAGTGAAATGAGCGCACAGAATAGGAAACAACATTGTGTAAAGAAATGATAAAGAAGCGGTCAATTTGCATGACAACTGGCCATTTATCATTGTACGCTCACGAAAAAAGCTCCACCCAGCTATACAATTTTTGTACGATACAACCATCAGACCTATTAAATTTTTGTTCAAAACTATAATGCTCAAACATGCGTTTCATTATACAATGTTTCATTATACGATGTTCCATTATTCGATGTTTCTTGATACAATGTTTCTTGATACAATGTTCAGACTTAACAAAACATACATGTAGGCCTACCTATTTATCATATAGCTTTATGGTTCTCATATGGCTTTACAATGAATTTTGGAAGTCTGAATGCAGGATCACTTGTCTCGGCTCCTTTTCAGGGACTTTGGGTAACACCAACTTGTATGATTGTATCCCTGTTTAATACTCTTTTCACACTTGTTTTGCTTAACCCCGTACTTTGCTTAGCCCCGTACTATCCTTAACCCTGGACTAACTTTTTTAGTCCTGTACTAAGCGCCTATCCCGGAGTAAAAAAATTCATGCTGTTTTCACTGCAATTCGTTAGCCCCGTACTAGCTGTATAGCGTGAATATTCATTAATTCACTCCATTGCGTAGTAACAGTATATTTTTCGTTTCTGTTCTCATTCATTTGCTTGCATGGCACCGCAATTGCGGAGTTAGCACCACAATTGTGGGGTTAGCCCAATTTGTAGCCCTGCTTTTTGTCTCGCCTGCGTAGCAAAAAGCGAGACATAGGCGCCGCTTTTCCGGTGACGGCGGCGTCAACATCAAAACTTAACCTAAGGTTAAGTTTTTGAATTGTTAATATAATTTTGAAAGTATAAGGTCCTATTAAATGAAACTTGGACTAAAGGGTTATCAAGTATCCCCAATCATGTGAGGAAAATTTCAGGTCACAAAGTCAAGGTCAAAGGTCATTTCAGGTCAACAAACTTAGACTATGTTGTGGCATCATCATCAAAAACTTAACCTGAGGTTAAGTTTTTGAATTTGTAATATAATTTTGAAAGTATAAGTTCTTATTCAATGAAACTTAGACTAAAGGGTTATCAAGTATCCCCAATCATGTGAGTAGAATTTCAGCCCACTAGGTCAAGGTCAAAGGTCATTTCAGGTCAACAAACTTAACTATGTTGTGGCATCAGGCTAAGATTTTTTAATTGTTATCATAATTTTGAAAGTATACATTCCTATTCCATGAAACTTGAACATAAGGGTTATCAAGTATCACCAATCATGTTATTAGTCTTTTAGGTGACAAAGTAAAGGTCAAATGTCATTTCAGGTCTGGAAACTTAGACTTTGTTGTGGCATCAACATCAAGATTTTGAAATTTTAGCATAATTTCAAAAGTGTTTGTTCAAATTCCATGAAACTTGTACCCAAGGGCTATCAAGTATCACAAATCATGTGACACAAATTCCAGGTCACAAAGTCAAGGTCAAAGGTCATTTTAGGTCAGTAGACTTGGATTATGTTATCAAAATTTAATATGAGAATTAATAAATAAATTGTTATTTTTTCATATTTCATGAAAGTAAATATTCGAATCATTCAAGTACTTTCCCATGAATATTCTAATAGTAATTTTAGTATTCGATCCCAGGCCTAGTATGTACATGATCAGTTACAGCTAGGTGACAATATTGATGTTTGGATAATATATATTGGAGTATATCTCATAATAATGTTCTCATTATGCTAATGAGACGTGATGTGATGTAGATGGGTTCTACCTTCCAATTGTTTTTACACAAAGTGCTGAAAATCCTCTTTTCTTAAAAAGTTTATTAGATAACTTTATTTGTAAATTACTGACAAGCATTGAAACATTTGTAGTCTTACCCATACACTAAATCTCATTATATTGTATTCTTATGATACAGTAAATAATTATTCTGATGATTCGTAATCAATATTCACTTCAAAATGCTTATTATATTCAGAGGATTTCATTTTCGGGGGTCTGCAAATGGGCCACCCCGCCTATAAAAATAATGTCCCAACCTCAACGAATTGCGTAATGCAGGCGAGACCGCCGAGAGCGTTTCACTTGTTTATAAACCCGTACTATAGGTGGGGCTAGCCCACTTTGGTAAATACGTGTCTGAACAGAAAGTGGAATAAGCTTAACCCCGGACTATAGGTGGGGCTAAGACCCACATATAGATATAGTCCGGGGTTAAGCAAAATATTGCCAGTGTGAAAAGCATATTAAAGGATCACTTCAATTGATCACATCTATGTTTACCTAGGGACACCTTTTGCTATTATAAAGGTGTTGCTTAAGGAGAGTGAGAAAAGCAAACAACCAAGCTATAAATGATGGTCTCTATAATGTTAACAGCTCATTGCTACACTGTAGGAGGTTTGAAGACAGAAAGGCCACAAAATGAAATCAATTAAGTTTCCACATACAGGTGGTCGATAACAACATTATATTAGTATTCCTTTTCTTCTCTCTCCAGGGGAGGTTTTCTGCTGGTTGGAAACCCCATTTCCAATGACCTTGCCGGGTTTGACTTTAGAGAAACAGCTCCGTCCGGTAGCAGTGCCAACATGTTTGCAAACGACCCACAAGCAGCGGTACAGGTGAGAGATAGTCCTATGTAAAGACTCCTTTGCAGATGTTTCATAATCACCTTAACAAATTTCAAGTGTGAGGGACATTGGATGGATACTAGGCACAGTTCTTCAGGCACAGCGCTAGCTCATGCCAGGACCATACTAGAAAGGTCCTTTTAACGTTAGTTCACACATGGCGTATGTGGCCTTAAGTGATAATGCACGACTTAGATGCATGTATGCGTATATCTCTAGCACATACAAAATTAAAGGCACAATGAAGTGCATGTAGTTTTAAAATCACAAGGACATTGATGCACACACTGAGAAGCATATTGCACTGTTAAGCTGCGCTGATACTGTGATGTCATTCAAAGCAAATGGCAGCCCCCATGACTGCGATTCTTGGAATTTTGATCATATATTCTGCTTATTTTTATAACTTTATATTGATATTGTAGACCCTTTCTAATTTTATAAAACAAATAATTCATGGATTGGAGCTCGTGCATTAGTGATATGCACTGCACTGGAGTGAGTCATAGTCAGTCGGGTGATGAACTCCACAAATCTCGTAATTATCCGATTGTGACTCATGGATAAAGTTGAGTTCTGGTCATGCGATTGCATTGTGAAAGAAACGTTGTGGAATCGATCAGAAAAGGTTGATCATCTAGCACATAAGTATTGGTGTGTACTGCAAGGTTCTGGAATCATCAAAATGATAAGAAATTTGGCCCAGTCTTGGTAAAGTTACAAGCACTGTACACAGGAAGATGTATATGGGACTACACAAACATGTCGCATAAAAATCCGTCCCGATTTTTATGATGTTACATGCCATATTTAGAATATTAAGGCATTTGAAGAGCCATGCTATTCAGGGAACATTTTTTCTCTGATGTTCTTCCGCACTTGCATAATCCAATGATAACGCTCACAAATTATTTTTCACTTCTTCCCAGAACTCAACCTTCTCTCTGTGTGCTGTGCATATATTTTCCAATGCATTCGCAAACGTGAATGACTTTGTATACTATACTGATGAAAAGCGTATCATGCTTCACAAGTTCACATTTCAAGATAACAAGTATGCGTAGGATCATTGTTGTGCGCAGTTCCTGTTTTCGTCCCCACTTGTCAATTTTTTACATGATTAAAAATTTAAAAAAAACCCACCCCAACACTCATTGTGTGACTTAAAACTTCACAATTAATCATAGGGTTAAAAAAAGAAAAAATCAGTTGCAACTCAAATGAATTGATTCTACTGCATCTCATGATATCATGTATAGAACAGCAAATAGTGATCTGTTAAAATTGAGTTTTAAAAATTGTGCCGTAGTACGTGCCAGAAATTAAAACTTACCGGTATGGGTTGTTATCTTGAAGAAAACAAAAACGTGGCTTATTATTATGTGTGTTGTATAGGGAGGTTTAGCAGTGGCTACACCAGGCGAATTGAGAGGATTAGAAGCGGCATGGAAACAGTATGGAAAGTGAGTATTACACATTTCTTGCTTTTTTTGGTTTCTTTTGCAAATTTGTCTAACTCCACAAAAGGTACCTTTTAAAATTTTGACATCATCATTAACTCTTTGCCCGCCACGTACACAATCCCCCCTGTGCCACATTTTTTTAGGGTGCCACCTTAGGAGGGGTTATGCATGGACTATGCTTATTCAACTCGCAATAACTTTTGATTGGTGTACTGTAATGAAAAACTTTGTGTAGCAATATTGTATAGAAATTAATAGTCTTGCCAATGGTATCATTTTTGTAATGTATATTATCATAAATTTTGAGATTATCAACTATACATTTTGTATCCAAGTTTTCGTTTAGAAGGGTATTCTATACCTCTTATATCTAATACTTTGTTATGGAGGTTTATGTCCTGAGTTAGTTCATTGAAAAGATGTATTCATGAGCTTTCACTACGCAAAAGTGTACGTGTGGGACCAGGCTCATCTTCCTCGTCAGAGTCAGTCTCGCTCTCCTCTGAATCAGAGTCGGCTGTTGGAACAGGGTCCATCACAAGTTCTCGTACCTGATCAGCAGTGAAGAAGTCCCGTCTCCTCCTAATAGGGGCCATCCTAGCTCATCAGAATATTTGCAAAAGCAGTTTCAAAAACTCAATTTTTCTCGGAAAATGTCAATGTAAACAATGTCTGCGAAAGCGGTGCAATGAAGTGTGATGTGTATACAATGCGAAGCACGCTACTATTGTGTGTGTGCGTACAATAGAATTAAATGCGTTCCGTGTGTATTGTGAATGAAATGTGACTTGAGTCGAAGTTGGCAGCCCGCTGTATGTTCCGCTAGCCGAACGTAGCGGGCAAAGAGTTAAGTGTGTGTTAGATTGTTTTTTATTGTAGTGTAGGATAAATGAAAAATTCTTCTCTTAAAGCTTTAAGAAAAATTATGAATATATATTAAAGTGAAAAACCAATGTGAATTTTAATTCATTTCTATTTGTACTGCTGAATTAATAGCCCTAAATTATAAAAATCATCAAAATTGGACCGATTTTTAAAACCCGTATTTCAAATTTTAAATAGTCCTTTTAATACAGTTGTGTCACAATAATTGTTAATTGCAGTGACTGATTTGCAAAAGTTCCTAATTGTGTCAAAACCATACATATATAGCACATATTGTTCTCTATTTCTGCATAACTTGTACCCATTAACGTTGGATATTTTGAGGTGCACAGGTAAATGGTTGTTTCCTGACTTTTTTATCATCATTTCACATCTGTTACTTTGTATAAGAAATGGTCATTGGTCATACATAGAATCAACTCAGTGTGTGACTCCATATCTTAAAGATAGCATGATCTATAATTTGTATGTTATGCACATTTTGTCATTTCTGTGTTGCAGGTTGTCATGGTCAGAATTAATAGAGCCGTCGATAGAGCTGGCTGAGAACGGATTCAAAATCACACTGCAGCTTGGTAAGTATTACAGGCATCCTCATCAATTTGTCTAAATAAGCTATCATGCATGTTTGATGGAGTACATGCCATGACATATGCTCTAGCGACAACTGCTCCATGCTTTCTTAAAGGGGAAGTCCACCCTGATATAAAGTTGCTATAAAGATAAACAGATTTTGATAGAAGCAGAAAAGTGAGAGGAACTGGTCAGTGAGAGATTGAGCAAAATCCGTTAAACAAAGAAACTTTAAAAATTCATAACTTTCCTAGTTTTAAGCAAATGTCGGATCGCTGGTTCATGTGCTTGACTTTCAGTCAGAAAATATTTGTACCAAAAATGGCATTATAAAGTTGGTTGCCATAGGAATTGTATGCTTTATTCACTAACAGAACAAACAATAAACATAGAAATTATCACTGGAACATTCAATAATCGGAATAAAACAAATAATATTGATAATAGTGTGGAAACTTGGTGTTAGAGAAGGGCTTGACGCACATAACTATTATATACATGTACCTCATTTTAGAAATCTAGCCATCTGATTGGTCGAAATTAGAGTCATGATTTTAGCCATGCCCCGCCTACCAGTCAATAGTGTTTTAAAAAGTGCCCTCGTACCCGCCTACCAGTCAATAGTCTTTTGAAAAGTGCCCTCATACTGCGATCCACATTGGTTTACGTGTTAAAATTGTCTTTGTGGAGCGGACACCATACAGTGCTTTTTGTCTGCAATTCCCAAATGATTGAAACTTTCAGTCATTTTTCCAGCGAAGATTAACAGACAGTGTCTCAGATTTTCCGTGATGTTTTAACCAATCTTTACTCAATAAAAGGATAAGGTAAGAATTCTTGGTAGATTTTTGTTTCAATTCGGCATATAAAAGACATATCGACTGCTTTAATATTTGAGGTCTGGCTGTTGGCTCTCGAGAACGTGCGCATCCTGCCGTGACCCCTCAGTGCGCGGCCCACCCAGGCGCGCCTCGGGTTCATGGCAGGATGTGCACGTTCTCTTGAGCCTATAAACTGCCAGGTCTCTCAAAGCAGTCGATGTCTCTATACTAGTAAACAGGAATGAAGGTAGCATTCCTCATACATCTTTCCCCTTTCTTTCCTACATGTAGCTGCTGATATTCGCAATACAGATTTCTCAGAGATGTCTCAGTCATTGCGTGACCTCTTCCAGGACAAGAAGGTCAACGATACTCTACAGAGGCCATCCCTGGCCAGTCTCCTAAGGGAGATAGCTGACAAAGGTTCAGAAGCACTCTACAACAATGGTACCATTGCACAAGAGATAATTGATACGGTGAGAATCATTGAATGTCATCCCTTAGATTCCCTTTTTATGACAAGATGAAAGACTAGCTCTGTATAGTTCAAACATATGTATATGATGTTCATGCAGGAATTATATAGTCTCAGAGTATAGCCTTATCAATGGTTATGTGACACTCATCCCTCTCTTTGACTCTCTCTCTCTCCCTATTTCTTGCCTTCTCCTGTTGTCTCTTGAATTGATTGTTTTAAAACCTTGTACAGTCTTAGCAAGGATATCAAAATAGGATGTCCAATCTATGGTGCATTTTTCCCAAGACGTGGGTGTCTTATGGATGCCCAGAGCCCAGACACCCCTCTCGCTAAAAGCCTAAGCCTAGTTCCTTTAATACAGGTCCATGATTCTCTCTCTCTCTCTCTCTTTCTGTTTTTTATTCTTTGCCTCTCTGTTTCCAACTCTCTCTCTCTTATTGTCTGTGTATCCCCTATTAGCCTATGTATGTCCATTAATTTAATTTCTGTTTATGGTTTTATACCCAGGTTGGAGATAGTCAAGGCATCCTGAGCCTCCAGGACTTGCACGCCTACACCACCCATCCCGCCTCACCCATCCAGTCTTCCTACGAACTCCAACGCATCTTCAGCTTGCCTGCCCCTAGCTCCGGGCCCTCTATCCTCTCCTCCCTCCATGCCATGGCTGGTCTCAATATCTCCACCTCCAACAACATCTCCCCGTTAACTTACCACCAACTCATCGAAATCTCAAAATTCGTCGCCGCCCTGGCGCGACAGCTCGGCGACCCCCAGCAGACGCCCGAGAGTGCGAACCTGACGGAATCCATGCTGAGTGACAACACGTCAGAGAAAATTTTGAACATGGTTAATGACACAGCAACATATGACTATCCTTATTATTTTGAAGGGGATGTCTTCCAGCGGCTTTTTACAACTCAAGCCACTGCCTTGGTGTCTGTTACTGATGAGAATAATAACCTTGTGTCGCTCACAAGGTAAGACCTGTGCCATTTTGCTTTCAAAGACTATATTTTTTATTTGAACATAGTCACAGATTGCCTTGATCACTCTCCCATGTATCAAAAACTTGCACATGCCAGAGACTTCCTATTGGTCCAAACATTGTCTTAAAGATACTATGTCCCTTTTGCAGCCAACATCAAATTCTGTAGAACTTTGCAGGAATTATGAATATGTCATGTATGTCCTATCTGTGAAATTTAAACGTTAGCAGTGTCCTAATATTCAAATTATGCAAGGAAACCTGTTTACTTGCTAGACTTCACTGTCAGACACTATTGAGTGACTGACTGGCATTTTTCATCTTTGGTAATAACATACATAAAATGAGCTGTAAAGGGTACATGAGCATTTGTCTACATCAATAACCCACTTCTTGTAATGGCCAAAATTAAACTGATTGAATCTTTGCGCAGCATAAAACGTACGACCATTCGGTACAATGGTCTGAAAAATCAGACTATTACTTACTGGCTCTATAGCTCCTAAGTCGATTCGACAACTAATAGTCGTTATTTTCCCACTTAAAGACATTTTCAAGCCCCCCTTTTTTTAGGGAAGTTCTAAATTAGTATTGTCTTTCAAATGCCGTTGGAATTTAACCTTTTCATTTTTTTGGCCTGCCAATGGGACAAAGTACCTTTAAATTGCCTGCATGTAATGATCAAAGTTTTAATTTTTATCCCAAAATCCTCCTACTCCTCCTATTGTAAAAACTGTCAACTGCTTCCAGTGCATGTATAACAATTACCGTACTCTGAACGGTATACATGAAAATGATGATTATTTCAGGACTAGAACTTGCCTTTCTAAGCACTTAATACTGATATTCTCTCAAGAAAGGAATATGAATTCAACAATACACAGATGTAATTTGAATAATAGGAATCTGGATTTTTGCCTAGCACATTAATCATTAATACAAGTGCCTTTAAAGTGACTCAGTAACATTGTTGAAGGTTGATGAAAAAACAGCGTAATTTTTGTACGAAATGTTACTTATTATATTCCTTCTACTGAACTAACCCTCTAACATGCACAAAATCCTGAAAAAATTCTCAAACCACAAAGATATTTATGGTTTCTTTGAAGGCGTCACTGTGCAACACCCTCTAACAGTAAATTCTCCCAACCATTTTTGAATTTTCCCAAACGTTTTTCCATGAAAATAAGACATAAGACAGGCTTTTAAAAATCTTTCAATACTTAAATGTCTGGAATGGTATATAGAGCCAATTCATTGCTTTGTGACTATTTACATTCACCTAGAATGTAATTAAATTGTAATAATATAGTTGGGAGAATTAAGGAATCGATCAGATCAGTTTCTCCCAATTTTTATCATTAATAATGGTCTGTTTTCAGTCAAACTTTCAGATTATCTTTAATTGTACATCTAGCATTGAAGTTACTACCTTAGCACCATTTACTCTCATCTGAACAATGTTACCAAGTCCCTTTAAAGTGCTGTACAGATTAAATGACTCTGATCATCAGATTTGCTGCCTTGGGAGTATTCCTACCATATGGTCACTTTCACAGTACCGGTACATATGGCAACTTCATCCAGTGGCTTTTGGCATCCTACAAGGCCCTCATTATGTCTGCGGTATGGAGTTGCAGCTTTTGAATAATGATTAATCTCCTGCCATGATTGTTGATGTGGTGCTCAATATATGAATATATGCGGGTAGATTCAAGTAATGTTGTCCTTTGTGTTGCCTTCTACCTATGTATTCCTAGAGGTTGTGTATCCAGACAGTTGATTTAAAAGAGCAATTTAAAGAAGTTTACAAGCAATATTCCATAAATTTTCTAAGACTTATGTTGGACGATATTATAGAGGACAAATATTCATGATGATTAATGCTATTTGATGAATATTTCCCTTTAAATCCGAAGGCAAAAGAGAAGGCTTTATGTTAAGTGTCCCAACACCCGTCATATATCTGATGATTGTATTGAGTTGGTAACCCTACTGTGGCTTAGATTAGACTAAATACCAAGGAAAACAATGATTTTATATTAATCAAATTAATTTCCACGATGCTTCCTAATGTATGGGACTCAAAATCACCAGGTATTTTGGACTTGCACTTTTACTCAAAGTTTTCACATTACAATGTTTAGAGTACCAACAAAATATTATGAAAACCATTCAAATTCCATGAATTACACCATATTCTTTTGCCTCCTTGTCTTTTCCTGCAGTTCTCTCAATTCTCCGTTTGGTTCTGGCTTGATGACGCCGGGTGGGATCATTCTCAACAATGCAATGAACAGCTTTAATTGGGATGGGAAATACCAGACACCAACAGATACAGTTGTTCCAGAGGTGAGGGTTGCTCTGATGAATATATGTCTTAACAAGTTTATATCTTGATGGGTCTTAGTATGTGTACTGCAAAATGTGGAGACAACAATTGAAGAAAAGGTGACCTGATATTATTTTATCCTGCATCAATTACTCCTCATATTTGAAATGTGACAAGAAATAGCTGAATTGTTTGGACCAAACTTTCATGTCACATGTGCGTGTGTGTGTGTGTGTGTGTAGTCCCATATACAGTTTTTCTGTGTGCAGTACGTGCATGTGATATGACCTTCATGAAGACTGATTAAATTTCTTATCATTTTCATGATTCCAAAATCCTACACTGTACACCAATTCATGTGTACCACACAATCAACCTTTACCAAATTGCTTCCAGACAATTTCTTTCACAATGTAATCGTATGACCAGAATTCAGCTCTATCTTTTACAGGTTAAATATGCAGTATAGCCAGGAAAGTGTACTTTCTAACATTCTCATACACATTCTTACCCTCAGGCTAACGCAATATCGCCGGGACGTCGACCGATGTCCAACATGGCTCCGTTTTTCTCGTGGAGCGATGAGAATCCTTGCCTCGCACGCTATGCAATCAGTGGTATAGGGCGAACGTCCATCCAGTCGGCGCCGATAGACATGGCACTGAAGCTCTTATCGTTGAACGCATCGCTCCTGAATGACGTGGAGAGTGGGGACAGGATATTTCCTTCGCTCTATGAAAACCTAGTTGAAGTTGAAGGTGAGATGATGCTATTATAGGATTCTTGAATAAATTCATGTTTAAAGTGTACCTATCTCCAAAACCTGTTTGCTCTTGATCAGTGGTGTAATGAGCAAAAACGTTTGGGGGGGCTGGCAGACAAAAAATCCGCATCACCCCACTCTTACATGCAGGCCCCGCTGAACGTTTTTCAAAGTGGGTGGGGGGAGGCTAAAGTATTTACGATCAGGTAGAGCGTATAGTGTAAATTGGCGCGGGGTCTAGGGGCAAAGCCCGAGATCAAGGGCAGAGTCCCGGAAGCCCAGGGGTATTGGCATTTAATTACGGTCAGATGAGCATATTTTGATACCATATTCATGCCACTCAGGGGCGGATCTAGCTTTTGCCAAAGGGGTTGACCAAATGACGATGCGGAGCATCGTCCACGGCATGGCGAGCGATTTTGTGTGTGGCTGTTTTGAACCCCGTAATTAAGTGATGTTTTCCTGGCATCTACTAACACAATGGAGACCATAAAAAGCAGTGCATGATAACGTTTTTAAATCAAGTAACAGTTTAAACAGTTTGACCCAATGACGATGCGGAGCATCGTCCACGAGCTTCATAGCGGCGGCGATTTTTGTTGTTGCTATTTTGAACCCCCGGCCCATAAGTGATGTTTTCCTGGCATCTACTAACACAATGGAGACCATAGAAAGCAGTGCATGATAACGTCTTTTTAAATCAAGTAACAGTTTAAACAGTTTGACCCAATGACATTGCAGAACATCGTCCACGAGCCGCGTAGCGGCGAGCGATTTTGGGGGGCTATTTTGAACCCCCGTAAGTGATGTTTTCCTGGCATCTACTAACACAATGGAGACCATAAAAAGCAGTGCATGATAACGTCTTTTAAAATCAAGTATCTTTTTTAAAAGTATCTGTTTGACCCAATGACGATGCAGAGCATCGTCCACGAGCCAATAGCGAGGCGATTTTTGTTGTTGCTATTTTGAACCCCGGCCCGTAAGTGATGTTTTCCTGGCATCTACTAACACAATGGAGGCCATAAAAAGCAGTGCATGATAACGTCTTTTTAAATCAAGTAACATTTTAATACACAGTTATATCCAGAGTTATAATGTGTTTGGTTAAGTTACCAGGGGGGTGTTTGATAAAACTGTTCGTAAAGTTACGCATGACTTTACGAACGACTTGAATATGAAGTGCCAGAAAGGATGCCCAAAGTTTTTTCCTGATGTTTTAACAAAGTGTGACTATATTTCCAATAATCTCAATTAAATTATGGCAAAAAATATACTTTGCATTAAAATGTTTGTTATAATAAGAATGTTAATCTACATCTGCACAGTTCAACTTTAGTTGATGCAGTTAAAAATGATTGAGCATCCCATTTGGCTTTTCATATTTGAGTCATTCGTAAAGTCATGCGTAACTACGAACAGCTTTATGAAACACCCCAGATGAGTTGAATATCTTCTCACAATATTTGCACTTGAAAAGTTTCTCAGTGTTTTTTTCTTTTTCTTCTTTTTTGGCGGCCCAAGGGGAGGTTTAAACCCTAACCCCCGTAGATCCGCGCCTGACACTGGCCGGTCACTAATGGCGTGGGGTCCAGGGGCTGAGCCTCCTGAAACTCAGGGATTTGAGGCATTTTATAACGGTCATTGAGCATTCAGGGGCCGCCGTAGGCCCCTGGTGGGGTCGAGGGCGGAGCCGGAAGCTCAGGGTTTTAGGCATTTAATTACGGTCAGATGAGCATATTTTGATACCTATTTGTGACACTGGCAGGTCACTAATTGGCGTGGGGTCAGGGGCAGAGCCCCGGACTCAGGGTTTTAGGCAATAAATTACTGTCAGATGAGTATCCAGGGGCCTGACTTAGGGCCATTGGTTGGTCCAGGGTTTTAGGCGTTTAATTACGGTCAGATGAGCATATTTTGATACCTTATTTGTGACACTGGCGACACTAATGGCGTGGGGTCCAGGGCGGGGTCAGGGCGGAGCCCCAGATCAGGGTTTTAGGCATTTATAACGGTCAGATAAGCATTCAGGGGCCCGCCTTAGGGTGGCTGGTGGGTCAAGGGGCAGAGCCACCGGAAGTTCAGGGTTTTAGGCATTAAAATTACCGTCAGATGAGCATCTAGGGGCCCGTTTTAGGGCCTAGGTGGGTCAGAGGGCAGAGCCCCTGGTAGCTCAGGGGTTTTAGGCATTTAATCACGGTCAGATGAGCGTATTTTGATACCTCATAATTTTGACACTGGCAGGTCACTAATTGGCGTAGGGTCCAGGGCCCCGGAAGCTCAGGTTTTAGGCATTAAATTACCGTTAGATAAGCATTCAGGGGCCCGCGTTAGGGCCGTAGGTGGAATCCAGGGACAGAGCCCCGGAAGCTCAGGGTTTTAGGCATTTAATCACGGTCAGATGAGCATATTTTGATACCTCATAATTTTGTGACACTGGCAGGTCACTATTCTTTCTTTCTTTCTCTCTTTCTTTCTAATTCTCTTTAGTATACTTTTTCCAAAAGTGGGGGCGGAGCTCGAGGCCCCGGGCCCGTCGTTCTGCGGGCCCTGCCATGTAGGCCTCTAAATAAGCATATTTCTTGCCTGACTGTAAATTAAGGAATTTGTAATTTTCCAACAAACGCATAAAAAGTATAATTTACTAAAAAGTGAGGAAAAATCTCGGAAAATTATGTCATTTCAGCAACATTTGTAAATCACCGGTATCGAATTAGAAATGAACCACGTTTGAATTTTATTGTGACACTGGCAGGACACTAATTGCTCCCCATCAGTACGCCAGTGGCCCCGATCTACACCTTGTTGGCGGGAAAAATCGCAACTGATCTCCCTTACCTATCTTCTTTCTCTCTTTCTTTCCTTACCTTTCCCTCCCCCTTCCCTTTCCCTTTCCCTTCCTTCCTTCTCTCTCTTTTAGGTTTGCTAGGGGAGGCAATTAAGCCTTTCGGCCCCGATCCACATGTTGTTGGCGATATTAATCGCAACTGATCTCCCCTTCTTTTCACCCTTTTCTTTTCTTCTTCCTCTTTTTTTGTTCCCTTTTAGCTATCCTCTTTCCATTTCCCTTCTCTCTTTTTTTTGGGCGGGGGAGAGGCAAGGCCTTTGGCCCCGATCCACAACTTGTTGGCGGAAAATTGCAACTGATATCCGCCTCTTCTTTTCTTTTCTTCTTCCTCTTTTTTCCTTCCCTTTATCTCCTCTTTTCCTTCTTTCTTTCCCTTTCCTTCCTTCTCTCTTTTTTCTTTTTCTTTGCGGGGGAGGCAAGGCCTCGGCCCCCTGGATCCGCGCCTGTGGAACATTCCCCGGAAATGACCTCCTCGCCACATCCAAAACAAACCTTGGGCGCAGGCGACTGCGCATTCCCAGCGTACCGCCTAATAGAGCTGCCGCGATCTTCTCTAAGCTCTTCTCTAGGCCGGACATACGGGTATCCAGACTTTTCGCTAAACTGGATATACGGTTATCTACTAGTGTTACTGTTAGTGGCCACTTAGGCCCATTAGTGACTATAAAAAACATATGCTCTTCCTGGCTATTTGGGAATGTGTCAGTTTGAAACAGAAATGGAGAAACGCGCATTTTGTTGAAAATCAAGTGATATCACGAACATTTATAAATCACTTGTATGGAATTGAAAATAAGTCATGGTTTGATTTTATTTGGGGGGGCTAGCGCCCCCCCAAGCCCCCCCACCAGTACGCCAGTGCTCTTGATATGAGGGGCTCCATGTTGCTATACTGATGTCAAAACTATGATCTTAAAATATCTTCTACATAGAGATATTGCAGTATAAATACACTTCCAGTGAACTGTAAAACGTCTCATTGAGTAGACTACTTCACACACATGTACGCACTTGTATAATTATATAGAAATGATGCGCACAGGTTCCTTAACTGTTTACCTATAGAAGTCCAGGTAAAGGTTTTTTAGGTAGATTTTATATATTCTACCTATACACAAATTAACTTTTCAGGTGATTGGTACACTTTAAGGTATTTTGAAAGTGTCTGTTTGTAATATTTATGTTAGTGAAATTATGCTAATCATGAATATAAATCCAACTCAAGACAAATCATTGGTTAATGTCTTTGCCAAGCTGGCTGTGTCGTCTTTAGGCATGATGGTAACCCTCTTGGCGTGGATGGCACACAGGTTGGTGTCCTTAAAGAGGCCAACCAGATATGCCTCGCTGGCTTCTTGAAGGGCCATCACATCGGAACTCTGGAAAAGTCTTTAGGCATGATGGTAACCCTCTTGGCGTGGATGGCACACAGGTTGGTGTCTTCAAAGAGGCCAACCAGATATGACAAAAACATTTACGCAAGCATAACAAAAATAAGTGTTTATTCCCTTAAGGGTGAGGGTGGCAATAGGGTTTTAAGTTAGGTTTAGAGGTATGGTTCAGTGTTGGGTAAAGTGTTGGGTCCACAGAACTTTCATTGTTCTAATTTCTGGATTTCTCTGGCGTCCTCATACTGACATATTTGTTTGTATTTTTGTTCTCAATTTTTAAAATGATCAAAATAAACTGGATCATACAACAGAATGTATCATATGTTCTCTCCCTTCTATTTTCCTTTAGATGGCCTAAGTCCTGCAATACGGGAAGGTTTAGAGGAGTTGGGACATGTTCTTCAAACAAGTAGCTATCGTCTAGGTGTTGTCAACGTTGCATCAGAAGCCAAAGATAAACTCACAGCCCATTCTGACAGCAGAAGATTAGGAGCCCAAGCATCTTTCTTTTAAACATAGCTAATGACTGTTTGTACTAATCACTCTGTTTAATCAATAAAATATATTTTTTTTAATGGGGAATTTTATTGTGGCAGGAGCTTTTATAATTTCTACAGCTTTTATTAATAAAGGTGGATCGAGTTAAACCTGTGGAACTTTATAAGCCAATTAAGTCTCGTTCAGATATGATGCAGCAAAACAGCGGTGGTTTTTATGACGACTTTAAGTGTAATATGCTTCACATTTCTGAAATCTTATAACGGGGGTGTTTCACAAAGATCCTAAGTTGAACTAACCCTAAGTTGGACTTAACAATTATGGAAAGCTGTTAGCATCTATGAAAATATTTTGTAAACGTTACTTTAAAAGGCATAAAATGTTGATTTAAATCATCCATATTTTCTATTATCAATGAGATTTCATGTTCTTGATGTGGAATTTATAAAAAGTCTAAAATACTTGGATTTTTGCTTTTGAATATATTTTCTTTTAAGGCTACAAATGGCTCTCCATAATTTTTAAGTCCAACTTAGAGTTAAGTTCGACTTAAGATCTTTGTGAAACACCCCCCAGGACTATTAGTGAATACTCGCAGGCAGGACCTTTGTTGTGTGCAGTAACCGTCCATTTACCATGGTTTACCGCATCATAGCTGAAGAACCCTTATGGAATGCCAAGTGCCAATCACAATAACTGTAATTCTGTAGCAAAATTTATGAAATTAATCCAGTTATGGAATGAAAATTCAAAGATGATTTCATATTGACATTATTTTTCTTTGTTTATTGAGTTATGTTCATTGAGTTACAGAATTATGGCAATTCTTTACGAAGGAAGTGGTTGATACATGGTGCCTCTTAATTCAGTAGACTAACTTCACCTACTTAATCAGGGTTTAAACCTGGACTAAAGTTAGCTTACTTGTATGATTACTAGCCTACATCGTACTCTTGAGTTCTGGTACCGGAATTGTATAATATCTCATTGACTACTGAATTTTTAAACTCCCACAGTCTGTAATACAAGAACCACTTGATTCCAACTTCCCATAAGTATTTGGGTTTGAGAAACTGGCTGCCATTTGTTTACATTTATTGTCATGCAGTGAGCTGGGACTCGTTTCACAAAACATGTCATCAGTGACAAATGACAGGTTTTGTTATAAGCTACTGAAATCCTTGCTTCTGATTGGTTATCAGCAGATTTTTCACTGATTTTTGTCATTTGTCATTGAAAAAAATGCTTTGTGAAATGGGTCCCTGGTGTCTTTGAACCAGTAGTTAACAGACAAATAAAATCTAGTTTGAAAGCACAAACTTTTAATTGCTCCTTTGAACTGCTTAAATCACAAGTACAAGTGAGATACACCTGGCATACCAGTCAGCTTTACACAAATTTAGATAGTAGTGATTCTATTTGTTAATTCACTTGTAGATGATACTCTCTCATAGAGAGGGACATAATGAGGACCCTTTGTTATATTAAGGAACGATCCATTAGCAAATTGGCAATACATGATAACAGCATAGTATTCTGAATTTAATTATTTAGCCAGTGTATTGAAATAGCAGTGAAAATGTAACAATATATTTCCTGACAGTAGTAAACGATGAAAGGAAATTAAATTTATTACCTACTGAGCTTTCATTTCATATTTGCTAGATATGGAAAAGTTCTAACTGCCGGATAGATTACTCTCTTTTATTTATTGTTGTTTAAAAATTTGCTTATTTCTGAAATTCTTGATTTGTACAAAGCATAGTTGATAATAAACAATAGTGGACACATTTTCAAAATACAAATTTTAAGCATCACATCATGGTTACAATACATATATCAATAGTGAAAAGTATTGCTTTGAGCATATGTTACAGCTCATATTGTAGATTTGCATCTATATCTACAGGTACATGGCTTATTAGCAAAAAAAAAATTTATTGGGGACATTGGGTAACCATTTTCTTTCAAATTGAGTACCAGGTAATTTGAAATGGCATCTATGCATCTGGTTTGCATAATCAAAGCTGTGTGTGATTGTTAATTTATTGTTGCAGTACAAAAAAGGAGAGAATCCCTTATAGAATTCACACTAAACTATGGGGTATTACAAAAAAATGATATTTATCTTTATGGTACTAACCAAAAAGTCATGTATATTATCAGGGTACAACTAATAAACTCTTCTTATACAATTTCCCTATTTGGAGATAGCAGCACCTGCTGAAAACATGAATGTTGCTTGCCAGAACTGAAAGAAAGTATCTTATCATTTGTTAAATTGTTATTTTGTTATGAATTTTAGATGGTATGTGTAAATCATATGGTCAGCTGCCCACGAGGAAGCCATACCTGCCATTGGCAATGCAATAGCTGTTACTGCTTTCCTGTCTGTAGCCGACCATATGTTAGGCAGTGTGTGCTTAAAAGCTGGGACAATTGAAATGTTGAGATCATCTTATTTCTTACCAATTTATTTCTGAATTCAAACTATGTTGAATACTGACAATATACATGGAGAGGTTGTGTATCATTTTATGCAATATGGTAGTCATGTATTTCTATCGTTTTATCTCTCTGAAGATTCATTTTCAAATCAAGATGCTATATATCTACATGTTATTGTTTTTTTATGATTCATGCATATGTCAAGTTTGTGTTTAGCCCCCATTCCAAACCTATCTTTCCATTCCATGTCAGGGATGCTAGAATTTATAATTTTATACATGTATGATGTCTTTCTGATTCAATACAGGATGGTAAAGTGTTGCCTACAGTGGTGTGATTATTATTCTGTGATGTGGGCATTATGCTACAACACTAGCAATGTCTCATGAATGTTGTTTACGTTGAGGATGAAGAAAATAGAGTTTTATCCTGAAGCGATGCTAGTATGTATTTCAACCATGTGCATTAATCAACAAGTTATGGTATTCTTACTGCTAGAAAAGCAAAGCACATCAGGGAAAAGATATTCTGTGAAAAAATAGAAATATATATAATATATATATTATTCTGAGCATTGATTAGATGGTGCATTGCGAAGGTAATATATAATTTGCTGGCTCAAATTCTTAATGGTCACTATCGTGTCTGAACTGCTTGTGGTTGAGACTACCTGAATAGGTTTACCGGGTATGTACAGTACTTGAACCATTCATGGCTGACAAAGGTTACTGTGTTACAGTCACTAAAGGGTCTGAACTGCCTGTGCCCGAGACTACCCAAATAGGTTCATATACTGTAACCATTCAGGGACTGACTAGGTAGTACCTAATTTGACAATGACAGTATTATTAGGTTATCTTCATATCAGCCTCCACAAAATGATTCTAATCATGTTTCATTATAATCAATTTTAATTGCTCATATGTTGGGTGATCTTTATACACGAAGATATAGACCTATGTCATAATGTATGGACGGTGAACTGAGATGATATTCCTCTGTCTTTACAATGGGAGTTAATACATTATCTTGAGAATGGACACCATGGCATCGTTTCATGAAAAGCGTCATATGTACAGGTTCCTTGACCTTCTCCTTAATTCCTCTAAATGCCCTATAAGTGGGCTCTTTTGACAAAAGATTACATCAACGGCCTTTTCATTGAGGCTTCCACATGGTGTTGCCATAAGCCTCCAATAGTAAAAAGTACAAGTTTGCCAACATCCGATTGAAACGCAATGTTAATTGTAATCTTCGCGCTTCAATGGGATGTCGGTGAACTTGTACTTACGACGGTTTCATGAAACGATGCCCTTGATACAGACAATGGTTTGTCTGCTGAAAGCCAGAAAGGCTTTGATTCTAGTGTTTCACAGAGACTAAGATCGACTTTAAGTTGGACTTAAGTAAAACAGGCCGTTCGTGCCATTGTTTGCTCTCACCATTTACTGGCATTTGTCTTTCAAGGGATGTACAAATTGTGGTCTCAAGTATACAGAGTTTACATTTTTTGATAGTTCATTATTGAAGGAAAAATATTATCTAAAGATTATAATTTAGAGACCAACGGTGATAGCAACCAATGGCATGAACGGCCTGCTATACTTAAGTCCAACTTAAAGTCGATCTTAGTCTTTGTGAAACACCCCCATGGTCTCAGTAGATGGCTTTGATGATATCTAATTAGAATCAGATTTTTGGAGCTTTATGACCATACTATCCTTGATAACTACAGGGTAAACTTTTTCTTTGGAATTCCACTTTTCTTTGTTAAAAAAATCTTATGTAAGACGTAGACACATTCCTTACGTTAAAGCTTTCAATTTTGTATTATTTAGTTTATATGGAGAATCCTGAAATATTGTGATTTCATTAAATTCAAGTGTCCATCCTTTCAGATCAATAACTTCTTTTTATAAACATACCAATAATTTATTTAGTAATCATTTTTGTGGACTTACTTTTACTTTATATGTCATGAAGCACTTCATATGAAAATATTTTTGCATATAAATCTGTATTGCAATTTTTGCAATAACTGATTGAACTGAATTATGGCTGAATGAAGATTTGTTTAGCTTCATAGATGTTTGCATTACTCCAGATTTTATTCAATGAATTTGCATGTTAGTGTAGGACAACTGTGTATTAGAAAATGGACAACATGACAATATTTTCTTGTCAGTTTTTATAAGAGTGATACAATTACCTGTGGGCAACAATTGTCAATGGTTATACTTATTTACTCTGGGATTTATTTTCATTTTGGGAGTGAAAGAAATAGAAATCGGAATTGCATACAAATTATGTTGTATGTGATATGTGTCCATCTATTATTTTTTCTCATCCAAGTATGATTAATCATTCCAAGTTACCATTGATTATTTTAGTACTCTTACGATGCTTTCATTGATAGTTTATGAAATCAGTTGATATGATTTAGAAGGCTTGACAGTGTTGTCAAAGTGTTCTGTTTTTGTCTAATACATAATTTCATGAAGGCACAGTCAGAGAAGTGTGGTTAACAATATATACCCAAAATTATCATCGAGGTTCTAGAGGTATGAATATGTATTATTGTATTGGAATAGCTATTTATATGTTAATATTTGCAAATTTACAAAATATATTGTAATTCCCTTGATGATGGAATTGGTAATAAACAACTTAAATGGATTGAATCAGGCTGTGTGCATTTTGGCTTCATTTTGGGGGGTTTCAATTGCTGTATTTGGATTGTTTCATTGTGGTCAACTTTTGTCTCAAACTCTCAATTACCTTGGTCCATCTTCTTCTTATCCTTCACATTCCACAATTAATCTCTTTCCCTTTCCTCTTCCCCACTATCTTTTGTATTCTTATTCTATCTTGTCCTCCCAAGGAGTTACCAGCACCTCATTGGTCCTCCAAACCCCGGACTCATAAATTTCCACTCCTTCCCCCTCCCCTCTCTCTCTCTCTCTTTTCTCTCTCTCCCCTCTATGCGTCTCCCCTTTGCCTTTTCTCCCTCTCCTGCCTTCTCTCTCACACTCTCCTGCCTTCTCTCTCTCACTCTCCTGCCTTCTCTCTCTCACTCTCCTGCCTTCTCTCTCTCACTCTCCTGCCTTCTCTCTCTCACTCTCCTGCCTTCTCTCTCTCACTTCCCCTTTCTCCTTTTATTTGATGGGAATCCTATCTATAAAACTTGTAGATGTTTGAAAGCTGAAAATCAAATAAAGTGCATGGTGAAAGTTTGAAGGATAATTATTTGAAAAATAATAAACTTTGATATTGACGACAATATATTTGAATGGAGAGCTCCTTCTTATTTTGTTTTAAAATATGTATGCCATTAAGTTTACCCCCTTTCCCACCCTCTTTTTGGCTCGCTTGCTAGTAGCAGTCAGCCAGGACTTGTTTAGACTTGTACCCACTCCACCCCAAGAATTCTGGATCCACCATTTTTGTTGTTCGGTTCGGTTAACTTCCGGGTGAAATTTAAAAAAAATACATGTAACATGTCAATGTAAACAAAAACATATCAATAATTTTAAAAGACAGCTGGATAGTTCTGTAAATATTGTCATTTTGTTATGAATTGAAATCTTGACTAGCTAACATAAATACTTTGTTACTGAAGGTCATAGTAATTTCATCCACGATTCATTCCAAACATAGCAACACTTTACAATATACTACTTGCTTTCTTTTCAATCTGGACAGATTTTGATTACAGTAATTGTGATAAGAGCTCTCTCTCTCTCTCTCCCTCTCTCTCTCTCTCTCTCTCTCTCTCTCCATCCCTCACTTTTCTCCTCTCATGTAGGGTTAGAATTTTATGTTTCTGTAAGGATAAAGAGCATAACTTAGACAATTCAATTATTTTATTTATTTTTTCAAGAGAAATGACTTTTATATATTTGCAATTTTGCATATACCATAAACCTCACATTCCTATCACTGTTGTTGAACTATCATGTGGGTAATATGTAAATAACTTGATGCAATATGATGTGTAACAGTATTCAGATTAGCAGATGAGGCCTATATGGATGATTATGCATGAAACAGAGAAATGCCTTCTTCAATCGTATATGACTTTTTTATATCTTTTCGAAATAACAAGAATACAATTTATGAATTTATGAATTTATGGGGAATACTGTATTATGAGAGGCTGAAAGGTTAGCTTTAGGACGCCATCTGCGGGCGAATGGTGTAGCATGATTTGTGTAACACACTCCTAGCTAGCCGGTGTTTCGTAACGTTGATCGAATACGTTTTGCGTGTATTATTTATATGAATGTGTACAAAGTGAATTAGAGTCAGTGCAAAGATCGGATGAGAAAGACGTGAGGAAATGGCTTTGTCAAGCAGAGGGATTTCGTTTTTGAGGGCAGGAGTTGGTAAGAATGTTGTTGATGTTTTCTTTAGATAATCCCTAAAAGTTAGCAGATTCATGAAGCACCAAATGTCTATTGAATATCTGCTAAGTTTCATTGAAATGATAACAACAACTTTTGCAGTGTTGTTTGAGTCGACTGATTTGCTTCTGTGCAGTGGATGTGATTGATAATTTGACTGGGACTGATTGAGAATGAGATGTGCAGATGCTTGAACAAGTTAATAAATTTGATTTTTAATCTTGTGAAAGTGATATAGATCTACATTTAAATCATGAGCTGTAGCTATCCCTTTCTGATGCAGATGATTGATACTTTTATTAATGATCAATGCAATGGTCTGGACTCTAGATCTAGGGCCGTAGGGGGAGGGGAGGAACCAACCAATAATATACTACACTCTCTGTTTTCAGCAGCTAAAAAAGTCATGTAATTCAGAGATCTTTGCAAAGTTTTTCTACCTATCTTGGTTCTACATATCTTGAAGCCAAATCGATGAGAAAATTACAACAACAAAAATGTCTGCGAGTACTAACACATAATTTCAACTCTATATTGATGCCTTTGTCAGTTTTTGGTGGACAAAATAAAAGTTAAGTTAAGCTACGCAAATGTGTTACTATTAAGCCAGGGCTGTCAACTTTTGGGAACTGCTTGGAGGGAGATTTTTTTTTCTTCAGGGGTGAAAGTGATCACAAGCAGCGTACGCAGGATATTTTCAAGGGGGGGGGGCTGGAAGAGCACATTTTTGAGGGGGTCCAGTTTGACGTTTGGCGGGAGGTTTTTTCATAAACCAGGAGATTCTACATCGTTTGCGGGAGAGCGGGAGGAAGGGTGTGGTGGCGGGAGTCTCCCGCTACGAGCTGGTGGGATGGCGGGAGAATGAGCGTGGTGGCGTGAGACTCACTCCAAATGCGGGAGGGTTGATAGCCCTGTTTAAGCAAATGCCAGTCTTGGGTGTTTACTTTTTAGTTGACGGATAGGACATAAGATAAGTGATACACTTTGTTTTCAAAGGTTAAAAGTTCTTGAATTCACCATTTTGCGAGAATTTCTTTCTTTTGTTCATTTTGGTTGTAAACTAGAGTCTTCTGAAGTTGGCTTTGAAAAACTGTATCTCTGAACTGCATGTATAAGTGCATAAATTCAAGTTGTTTTCGATGTCCATGTAAAATTAGTAGACAAAATGAAAGCATCCATATGCAAATCTCTATAACATGGCTGACTTAAATGTACATGTATATTTGTCAAAATTTCACTTTTTAACATTTAAAGAAAAAGTCATTTCATTCTGGATTTCAGGGAAGCCTTTCTTGTTTGTTTAACTAGGGTTCTATTTATTGAGACTTTTATTTCGTGAGGAAATTTTGATGGACATTTCAGGTCAAAATCAATACATACAATTACACAAACCTTGCTTAATCATGAATTCATCATAAAATAGCTATGCCCATGTATTGAATGTTGCAAATCTAGTTTTTCCATCTGACTTGATATGAATTTTCATCATGTTTGTTGTAACTTGCTATGAATAGAAATGATTGAAAATACATTTTTGTTTTTCTCTTGAACTATTAAGTTTCAGGACCTACTGACTTAGAGACAGAGTCTACAGATGCATTTGAGATTTTGTCTTGTATGCCGAGTGATTATCCTGAGCCATATACCTGTAGGCTGTAGATAGAATCAAATGCGTTTTACATTCCTGATTATATTACTCTCCTGACTGGACCACTAACAATTCCATTTCTCTCTTGAGTTACATGAGTTAATAGTTTTTAAGTTGGAATATTCATCATCAGTGCTTTCTTTGATACTAGACTTGAAAATTTGAAATCCTGAAGTGACAGGAAAATGTGTGTAACTAATGCAAGGAAATGGTTGTAGTTCTAAAATCAAATCAATGTTATTTCTTTGTTTTTGAAATGTAGGACGTCTTCAAACTCAGGCAACATGCAGTTTGGCTACATCATCTAGACACAATGCAAGTGCAGACAAAGTAAGTCACAAAATGTTAACCTTTTATGATTTTGAGTGTGATTATAATCTGCTCACATAGACAGTGGGCAAAAATGAGATAAAGATTACTTATAGCTTTAGGAAACTTTTGGAACTAAAATCTAATTTGTTTCTTCTTCCTATTAAGATGCCCTACCGTAGAGTTCTTCTTTACATTGTCTTAAAGAATTTTCTTCAAATGCCCTGTAAACTTGAATATAATGTTTCATTTGCATTTGTCAGATATTATTAATTTGGAAAACAAGGACATTTACTTTGAACTATCAAGATTGAATGTTTTGTAATAATCATAAGAAATGGATTTTCTCAGACCTTTTCTCCCAGGCACGGATTTCTTGGCTTGAACCCTGTTTTCATTTTTCATTTATAACCTTGTTTGATTGTCATTACAGAATGAGCCCCTCAAGGATGAAGATAGGATATTTACCAATCTCTATGGCAGACATGACTGGAAGCTGAAGGGAGCTATGTCCAGGGTAAGTGATAGCAACTTTCGTGTATAAACACTTCCCCTATAAATACAACATAATTATGCAATGGCAGCATCCAAAGGGTTATTATTAATTAAAAATACATGTGTCCTATACTGTACTTGGCCTTTCTGGTAATTCTTTCGGGCAAGCCCATGATTTGTATTGGGATTGTTTTCTACTGGTCCAATTTGTTAATAAAAAAATATTCAGCTGACAAGTACATGGGAAGTGCAAGATTTGAGACTTTAAAAGATGTTTCTTTTGAAGAAAAAAAATACTTCAAGATTTTGATAGAAATGATATGATGAGATGTGTTTTATGCAATACCCAAGAGATATCTTATCAACAGTCCATCAGAATTTTTTGTGTACTGCTTAAATATGTAATACAGATTTCATACTCAATCTTTCTTGACTTACTCTATACAGGGAGACTGGTACAAGACCAAGGAGATTCTATTGAAAGGACATGATTGGATATTGAAGGAGATCAGAGACTCTGGTCTCCGAGGGAGGGGCGGTGCCGGTTTCCCTACCGGTATGAAGTGGGGCTTCATGAACAAGCCCTCGGATGGAAGGTGATTATCACATGTTTGGGTTGCATTCTTAAATAGTCCTGACGGCTAGTGTGTTTGCATTTGCATTGCCTTGTATACTAACTGGGCTTTTTCCTGGTTTGGTGTTATACCTGTAGTACCTCTGGTGTTTACTTTCAGGCTAACGTTTATTCATAGTGTATATAAGCAATGCACAATGAGTAGCCTTGTCATTTCTATATTTAGTAATACAGTGATTACATGTAGGATCTGACGTGATAAACATCAGCCGTTTCTCATGTCATGTGCGAACGACCCTTAATAACTAAAATTTTACTCCCGCAGTAAAATATTCAATTTGACACCACCTTTTAGGTTAACCCATTGCCTGTAGAAGTCAATTGCTTCGTGTATTAAAGTAGGTGGGAATTTCAGAATTCAGTACTAGTCATAGGGTTAATACAAATATGCCTTTGAAGAACACTTTGGACAGAAAAAGAGATGCACTGTATACACCTGTAATGCAATCGTTTTCTCTGCAGACCTAAGTACCTGGTAGTGAATGCAGATGAAGGAGAACCAGGCACCTGTAAAGACAGAGAGATCATGAGGCACGATCCTCACAAGCTGGTAGAGGGCTGTCTGGTTGCTGGCAGAGCCATGGGAGCTAGGGCAGGTAAGGGTATATCATATTGGGACCAGGGGAAGAATGAAAGATCTGGACTGAGGGCGATTTGCCCCTTAAAAAGGCAATCTTTTAAAAAAAATGAACTATCGTTAAGTAGATGGGTTGTGATGCGTAGTATCCCTGAACACAAACGTGTGACTGAAGAAATATCTCTTGTCTGCGACATTGTAACATTTTTTTACCCAGTAGTCGGGAGATCATACAATATTTACAATGCTGTCTCTGTAGAAATTTGTGTAGATGAAGAATGAAGAAGTTTTTCACAAACTATTATTCTGATTAAAGTTTATTTTTTAGAAATTGTGATCCTTATTACAACTTAGCCAGAGATGTCTAATAATTTATGGTTAGGTTACTGATCCCCACCACATTTATAGATTATGTTCAAGAGGTAAAAGTGAAATGAGTATAGATCTGCAATGGTAACAACTAAAAAAAAATAGTAAAGTTATTATGTAACATCATTATTACTTGATTGTTCTATTTCTATTTTATTTATAGCTTACATCTACATCCGTGGAGAGTTCTACAATGAAGCCTCTAACATGCAGCTTGCAATCAAAGAGGTATATCTTGTGTTCCAATTCTTGAAACAAATAAAACCACATGCTTGTATTAGATTCTATAACCTAGAAAATTTGGATTTCAACTATAGTTAGTATTTTTAAATGTTCACTTGCACATACATATATCCAAACCAATTTCAGAGTTGTGTCTTTTTGAGTAGAGCAATTTCTGGTGCATCATTGGAAATATTTTGAATAGTGTGCAGATAGTCCTCTAATCAGGCACTTTGAGTATTACCAATATATTATGAACTTGTGTGCCCATTCCCCAATGTATTCTTAGATTGCCTCTGAAACCATTGGGTAAACAAAAATCAGAGAGAAACTGGAGAGAGTAGTCCAATTGAATGATTTCCTGTCTGTAACCCTTGTTTGCCCAGGGTTGCCTTATCAGTATTCATACTGTTCTCTCTGAGGGCTCTGCAATCATATTATTTATTCGGTCATTTTGTCTTTGCAGGCATATGAAGCAGGTTACCTGGGAAAGAATGCCTGTGGATCAGGGTATGACTTTGATGTCTACATGCACAGGGGTGCCGGAGCCTACATCTGTGGAGAGGAGACTGTAAGTTGCAATCGTGTCTTGAATTTTGAAAGACAGGAGATGTGTCTTTTTATTTGCGTTAATGGTTTTGAGTCGACCAGAATAAGTGGTATGTTTGTACCAAATTTATCCAGGGAATTGTAGTTTTCATTGATGATAAGTACAAATATACATACGTGGAGAGGAGACCTTAAGTTGCATTCATGTCTTGAAGTTTGATAGACAGTAGATGTTTCTCTTTTTATTTGCATTAATGGTTTTGAGTCGACAAGAATAAGTGGTATATTTGTACCAAATTTATCCAGGGAATCGTAGTGCTCATTGATAAGCAGATATACAGTGGAGCCTTGTTAGACTGACTCTTTTGAAACACAGAAATTACCTCTACATATATAATCCTTGTTATATCATGGCTAGAGAACAAAAGTATGCATATGAAGTGGGACCAGCAAAATTACCTTGATGTATCAATAGAATTTGTTTTAACAGTGTTCTTTTTCAATGAGGTACAGTGATATAATTTGTGCATAATGCAAATTATTGAAACATACCTATTAAAGGTAATGCAAAGTTTTGGGAAATTTTGAAATTGGATGGAAAGTAATTCTTTAAATTTTTGATATATTTGGATGCCCCTGTGGATGCATTATAAGCACTAGAAAATCAAGCCCCTAAAACACTTCTGCTTTCGAGAAATTGAATAATCAAAAATTTACCGGTGCTCCCGGTAAATTTCAAATATTTCAAATAGCGCCTAAGGCCATTCCATGGTAGCTGCGACCATGACAATCTCAGAATATGCAGTTCCGATATATAATTTCCAAATGGGAATAGCAAATCGGTCGATTGTAGTCAAGATACATTATTTTAAAGCTAAAGTAATATCAGTCTTGAGAGGGTACTATATAACAAAAAGAGTTTATTATTTACAATTTCATCACTTTAGCTCGATTTCAACCGCGACAACGATCATTGAATATTGTAAAATCGCATATGCTTCCAATATGTTCATTTGAACCAAATTCATGACCCCATACCAAAACTTTGTAATACCTTTAAAGACTATACTATTTAATAAATGGATTTATTAACGTAAACGCTTATTTCGAACATTCAGTTCAATATGAGATAATGGATCACGCATGCAAATTGTGCGTAAGTTGTTGAATACTGCACAAAATCTTGATTACTGCTCCGGTACCTGATAATGGGATTAAGCATACACATATACACTTACACATTGCTTTCTATTCAATTGGTTGATTGCTTAATAAGTACATGCTAACATTCTAGGTTCACAGAAAGTGCGTCACGCTATACACATACTTTCATGAGATTTGTTTTTGAATATTTTATGAATTTCCCAGGCCCTGATTGAGAGTCTAGAGGGCAAGCAGGGCAAGCCCCGTCTCAAGCCTCCTTTCCCCGCTGATGTCGGTGTCTTCGGTTGCCCTACCACTGTGGCTAATGTGGAAACAGTCGCTGTTGCACCAGTAAGTCCAAGATCAACAAACTCTATGAACGCACACACACCCACACACACACACAGATAAGGGAGAGAGAGTTGACAACAGTGACATATGCTGATTCTATTCTGCAATGAATTAAACTTTTAATCAAACTATTGAAGTACATGTTATCTCTGCTATATTGGGGTTATTAGTCATGGAAACTGGTTCCTAAATTAAGGATTGCTTGATTATCGTAGACATTGTATTTTAAACCTCGGAAAATTATTATTTTCAACATAAGAATTGATGGAGTTTTGATCAAAATTATGCTGATGATGAATAGTTGCATTTGCGAATATGCATAATCCTGTCAATAAGCATCTTTGCAGGAATTTTGAGAATTCTTAATCTCTGTTTCTTCCCTGTTATGCTAACTATCAGATCATCTGCAGGAGGGGAGCTCCGTGGTTCGCTGGCTTCGGACGTGAACGCAACCAGGGCACCAAACTCTTCAACATCTCAGGCAATGTGAACACTCCCTGTACTGTGGAGGAGTCCATGTCTATCCCCCTCAAGGTCTTGATTGAGAAGCACGCTGGTGGTGTAGAGGGGGGCTGGGATAACCTCCTAGCTGTCATCCCAGGGGGTTCATCTACCCCAATGATCCCTAAAGAGTGAGTATTAACATTCAATGTGAACAATGTTAACATCATTAAAAGTGTATGTATATGTTTGGGGGGGGGGGTAACATCTTTGATATCATCCTGGGGGTTCGTCATTCCTTCTTATCCAGAGTTAGTAATGAGGTTCTATTTCCACACTCCCTGCATTGTAGGAGAGACCATATTCCTCCCCTTGAGAAGCAAAATAGAGTGTAGAGGGGGCTGGGATAACCTCCTGGTTTTGTTCTAGGGGGTTCGTCTACCCCTCTAATCCCTAAAAAGTGAATATTAATATTCAATGTGAACACACCCTCTTCTGTGAAGGAAATTATCTTAGCACCAGATTTAAAAAAAAAATCAATTCTTGCAGTAGACAATTTCTTTCAGGTCATTAATCGGTAACATTGTTGAAGGTTGATGAAAAAACTGCGTAATTTTTGTATGAAATGTTACTTATTTTATTCCTTCTACTGTACTAACTCTCTAACATACAAAAAAACCCTGACAAAACTCTCAAACCACAAAGATATTTATGGTTTTCTTTGAAGGCGTCACTGTGCGACACCCTCTAACAGTAAATTTTCCCAAACGTTTTTCCATGAAAAAAAGACAGACCTTTAAAAATCTTTCAACACTTAAATGTCTGGAATGGTATATAGAGCCAATTCATTGCTTTGTGACGATTTACATCCACCTAAAATGTAATTAAATTCTAATAATATAGTTGGGAGAATTAAGGAATCGATCAGATCAGTTTTTCCCCATTTTTATCATTAATAATGGTCTGTTTTCAGTCAAACTTTCAGATTATCTTTAATTGTACATCTAGCATTGAAGTCACCACCTTAGCACCATTTTCTCTCATCTGAACAATGTTACCAAGTCCCTTTAAAGTGATGAACTGCATGTAGACTTGAGGCCAGAGAATATCTGTCTGTGGTCCTCAACAATAATCACCAACACGACTGTGCACTTATCTTACACTAAATTTTCTGTATCTGTATTCAGTGTGTGTAATGATGTACTCATGGACTTTGATGCCCTGGTGGCTGCCCAGACTGGTCTTGGTACTGCTGCTGTCATTGTGATGAACAAGCAGGCTGATGTCATCCGATGCATCGCTAGGCTCATGGAGTTCTACCAGCATGAAAGCTGTGGACAGGTATGTGCAATATCCAAATCCACACAATATGTTTTGATAGCTAATTTGTTACGCTGAAGGTAGTTTCTTTGAGTATTTCACCGAAATTAAAGTGTTAAGAGATAGTCAAGGCATCATAATTACTATCCAAGCCCAAGTTCATTATTTTTTAACAGATTTTGTATTTTGTATTTTTTTTTTTTTAGTGTGTGTGATAATTATATTTGATATTTCAGTATGAAAATCTACAACCGTTGAGTTTAATCCTGTTTATAAAGTGATGTTTATATGTTGAATAATGTTGATAAATGATAAGTGTTGCATAGTGTTTCTTTCCAAGGAGGGTAACATGGCAGGAAGTGCCGTTGCTCATAGTGCTTTGGAAATTGCATTACAAAACTAGCCTGAGAGGAACTTTCATTTGGCCATATTTCTTGGTGCAGTAAGTGTATAATAAATCTTCCTGATCAGGCAAGTTCATTTATACATGAAGTTATCTTGCCCTTCAGCACATTCTGTTGTACCTTGCAAACAAGCAAGTGTTGTAAAGTTTTCATGGTAAAACATTATTCTGGAGGAGAAGAACAGGTTTGAACATTGGAAAATTGATGTTAATTGATGTTAATTGATGTTAATTGTATCATTTATTGCAGTGCACACCCTGCAGAGAAGGGACTGGCTGGATGACTAAGATCACCAATAGGTTTGGTAAGTATTATCACATTTCTTTCAATTCTGTCATCATTAGTCCTCTCTAGCTTGAGTTTAAATGATGCTGTTGCATAGTGTGATAAAAGGCCAGATTTATTCTACGTTGTAATGGTGATGATGAGGATGGGGAGGAGAATGATGATGCTTGTGATGATGATGAAGAAGAAGACGGTGGTGATGATGATGATTATGGTGATTGGTGATGAATATGATGATAAATATGAATGTGATAATGATTGTGATGATGAAGATGATGATGACGATTTTGAAGGAGATGATGATGGTGAGATCAGAGAACGATGATGATAGTGATAACTGGTCATGGTGTTATTGAGTGATACCAACCAATTATGTTTTGGTTAATTTAAATTAAACAAGAGAAAAATAAGCAGAACGGCTATTCTATGAAATTTGTTGCTTAGACCTTCCCATAACTATTGATGTCTTGTTTACTTTTACAGTTGAAGGCAATGCCAAGCCAGATGAGATTGATATGCTATATGAGCTGAGCAAGCAGATTGAGGGTCATACTATCTGTGCTCTAGGAGATGGTGCAGCATGGCCTGTACAGGTAAGAATCCTTTTAAATTGGTTGAGTTAACAAGCAAAAAATGTGTCCTGTACCTATATAATACCACAGTCACACCATCATACCCACACCAAACAGACCAATAGGGTAGCCCTGAAGGATGGTAATATATTATTTGATGTATTGTTGGTCTGCAGTCAATCTCGTCTCTGCAAGTTTCATTTAAAGTCCCACTGTACTACTTGTAGCTACATGCTCCCTCTATATAGAAAACAATGCCTAAGCGGTGCCCTTTGGTCCCCCATGATCCTCTTTTTCTTATGTTAATTGAGAGCCGAGTTGATGAGTTAACCACCTGTCAGTGACCACGCTAATCCCTCCTGGCCAAACTAGTGCAGAGGGGCTTTAAAGGAGCATGATTTGAAAAATGATGTATGCCTGGGAAATTTGACTTTGGTAGTTGGGCTTAGTTTGATAATTGTCATTTTAATTGTTATGTAATTTGATTTTTGTTTTGTTTTGGACAGCTCAGATTAAAGGCGATATACATTTTATTTTTGTGATGATCCATCTTTGAAAGTTAATATCTGAAAAGGCACGATTTTCAAAACAACTCTTGTTGAAATCATTTCAACATTATTTCTTTATTTGTTATACCTTCATTTTATTCCAAAAATATTCTGATGAAATAAATGTTTTATAAGTATTCCAAATGACCATTCTATATCCTTGTTACTTTCATCTTTTCACAGGGTCTTATCCGTCACTTCCGTCCAGAGCTAGAAGCGAGGATGAAAAAGTTCCATGAGGGCAAGCAAAAGGCATCAGCCACTGCATAAGGTCTACCATCGCACCAAAACAGTTATTACCCTACCAAAAAAAATCTATTGAAAGCAGAGAGGTTAAGTCCCTATGTGCTGTGATAGCATGATATAGAGATGTTTTCAATATTTGGACATGTTGGAAATAGCTAATATCTTTGGTTATTCATGTATGTCAGGGGAGACAGGGAATGGAGGAGGGGGGCTGGGTTGATGGAAATGAGAATTATTTAATTCAACTGTTCAGGTTTAAATCATACCCATATTTATCACATCTTCATAGTTGATGAATTAGTGCAAATAGATCAAACATTTCATACATACATGTGAAAAGTTTGTGGAATCTGTTATTCTTATCATTCTATTATTCATATCTTTCTGAAAGAACCAATAGTCTTTCTATTTAATCCGTATAGTTTCCGAATGAAAGACTTGAAACTTTGGTTAAATCTAGGGAATCACATAAGCATCTTGCTTTCTTCAATCTAATATCATTTCTCCCGTAGTCATTATAAAATGACTGAATCGTAACATAAAGCTGGAAAAAGGAGAGGTCAATGTAAAATGCAATGTATCTATTGATCTAGTTGATTGCAAAACTTTGTCTGGAACCTTGTCTCAACTGTGGATAATGGAAAAGAGTAAGTTTCCTGAAAGTAAACAGAATGAAATGAATTTGTGTAATCGAGACACATTGCACCATTATCATGTAAATATTTTAATAGAGCCATTGCACGTTTGCTGTCTTATGCTGGGTTTGAAGACATTTACTTATATTATTGTATAGAAATGAAAATGACCTGTGAACTGGACAGGTGTAATAAAGTGAATATCGTTCAAAACAAGAATAGTTGAAAGTGTGTTTAATATTTGGTACAAGACCTGAAAATAGATACCTGTGCCCCATCTTATAAAGAGTTGTGATTGATCCAATAGCAAGTCCTCCAATCAATCGCAAGTTTGCAGTCTCCTATCCCTTATGTACATAGTTGCGATAAATATCAAGTCTCTATAAGACGGGCTCTGGTATTTGAATATGATTGATAGCTCAGAGAGAATGAGAGGAGACAAGGTGGAGAAAAGTAGAATACAGTTTAGGAAAAGGATTAGGCAGAGAAATATAGTATAGAAAAAAAAAAGGGATAGAAGTACAGAGACTTGCCATGAAGTAAAGGAGAAAAATGGTTTAAAACTGTATAAGGATGAGATGGAGAGACAGAGGGAATTAGATGGATTCAGAGACAGAGAAAAAAAGATGAATAGAGAGGGGAGAGAAAGAGATGAGGTGAAGGCAGAGAAAACAAGAGAATGAGGTGAAGATATACGGATAGATAAGAGATAGGAAAGAGAAAATGAGAAAGATGTCGGTAATCTTCAGCTCTGGTAATGAAAGGAAAATAAACTTCACTGAATCTAACAAATCCTGACTAAATTTTCAAGTCTACAAGAAAATATCTGCCAATTTTTTTTTGTCTGTTGACTGCAGTAAAGAATGTACAACAATGAGCAAGATAAGATGAGGAAATGGGCTAGTACTCCCAACCCATAGGTATACCGCAAAACGCGTTTCTACTTGCAATTACTATTAGGGATATGATTTTCAATGATTTTTGTTTTCCCCAGCAAATTTTCATTAATTTTGCTCACATTTTGCCTTTGAATCCAACCAATCTAATGTAGATTTAAGCCCGTTTCTCTCAACATACAACTCCATTACCAGAACTCAAAATTAGATTTTAATGCTGCATGTATATGAAGTCGATAGATTTGGTCTAACGTACTCGCTCTGCTTTGACAATTTTTTCAATAAACCAAACAAAAATGTGAAACTAAGTATCAACAAATGAACGTGGAAACAAAGTCAGCATCAATACATTGTATTTGCTCCTTTATTACATGATGATTTTAATACTTTTATATACAGATAAATCACACAAAACTGAGGCAGTTTTTACGAGTCCATGTGCTATCTTTCGTGGATCACTGAGCAAGATTGATAGGATTTAAAAGATGTGTTCCTTCCTACAATTCCAGATAACTTTATTTCCTGTGAATTAAATAAATTACAAACTGGATTAATTAGTATGCTAAGTAATAAAAGTCTAATCTATTTTTTCCACACTCAAATTTCATGACATACACAAAGGAAATTTAGAGTACAATACTGAACTGGTAACGCTGCCTTTTTGTCAGTAGAGCATGACGGTGACCATGACCTTCTTGTTCACACATTATTATCAAAGAAAATATGAGCAAAATGATGCACACCAAATACGATTCATAAATGCCAATTCAAGTGCTCAATAAGTCAACATTGAATTGGGATTTCAACAGAATGAGGTTCAGAATTCTCAATCATGATATTAATCCTTTTGTGTGTGTGTATCTGATATCTTTTTACAGATCACTGCACCATCCTACAAGTGACTTGCTGACAATATCTAATGGAGCTGAAATTTGATGGAAAAAAAAACCTACAAACAGTAGTACTAGCAGAATAATTGCTATGAGAATAAATTGAGAAGTATAAAAGGGTCTACGAAGATTAAATATTTGTGTATTTACCTTAAAGTAATCTAAAGTTAACTGGCATGTACGTACAACAGTAGAAACTATAAAGTGTACACACACCATTTTTATATTCATCTAACATGCCCAGTCGGTCATTCTGGCAACATATAAAAAGGAATATTATCTGATGTGAAGCCAGGAAGGCATTAACTATGTGTTAATAATAATATATGAGTTTATATACGAGTTAACGTCCTTCTGGCTCTCAGCAGATAAAAATTAATTATTATTATTATAATCAACAGCATCATCCCTATTTATTAAGTCATGTTCTATGTTTGAATCATTTCCTTCTTCAATATTTCTTAACCTTGCAAATATTTGTAGGCCCTACATACGGGTACTGAAACATAAGGGGTGGTATTCTCATAAGTTAAGCCGGGACTAAGTCCAGACTAAACAAGAATTTTAGTTCACACTTCTATGGAGTGCTAGGTGTCATCTTCCTCCTTCAATATTCATGACAAAGATAATCTACCAAAGACTTTACTGAAATTCAGTTCACACTCATATTATCTTTTTCTTCCCCTTTCATTGCAAAATTAATTTTTTGGAGACATTTCATTGCAGCATTGAAATAATCTGTACAGGGTAAATAAGTTGGCAACAGGCACTCCATAAAAGTGTGGACTAAGTTAAGCCAGGCTTAACTTAGTACGCGCTATCGGAATACCACCCAAGATGTTTAACTTATTTTTAACTGATACATTGTACATGTATTTCAAACTGGATTATATGCTATTCCAGTTTGTGCCACACAGATGGATGGAAAAACTGATGCAAATTTAAAACATGATATCACATACAGTAATGCCAGTACATTATACACAGGTTCTCGTTCAGACTGACAATCACAAGTGATATACAGCATGTGTCACACACAGATTCAAACACAGATGACTCTCCTAAGGGAGCATCGCGAAACGTAGTGGCGCAAAAAGATGCGTCCGGAACGCAATTTGCATAACTGTTGAAAATCATAATTTCTATCACACAGAGGTAGAACCACAAAAAAAATGCAAATCTCGATGAGGGTTAATCTTAGCTAAACCTTCATTCACATATGTCAAAAAGGAACTTTTATTTAACAAACATCACAAACTATGGTGAATTTTGCATTCCGTATGTGTCTGTTCATGCCACTACATTGTCGCTAAGCCACCTAAGGTAACACTAGTCAAGCAATTTTGCTTTGCACAAGTTGCAATCACAGCAGTACCGAAAGGGGGAAATGTGATTACTACATCGATCACTTCACTTTTTGTGTCCTTTGAGTCAAACGTTCTCATTTTGAGAATGACATTTTCTTGCATATTAAGCCGTGCTCTTGTCCTCCACAAGTCCATATACACCCACATCAGGCAGCCATTTTCCCCTCTGTTTATCCCACAGTGAGTATCCTTCTCAAGTATCTCCTCGACGCCGCTGAAAAGTTTCAACTCTTTCTCGTAGGGATGCTCGACTACATATTCTCTGAGTTTCTTCTCCGCTTTCAATCTTGTCTCTTTGTACCTGAAGGGACTGCAGTAGACATCCTGGCGTTCCTCAAGCATGTTGGATATGGCATCTAGATCTCGATTGATCTGAATATGTTTCTGGTATTCCTGTCGCTGCGTGCTGGTGATATGACCCTGAAATTTTTCAATCTCCTGTTGTAACCTCCTGATTTCAGCTTGCAAAGACGCGATCCTGTCATCTGGATCAACATGATGCCCTCTCATAATTTTCCAGCCTGGAAAGAAAATAAAGAATACCAATGATATGAAGATAATAATAATATTTTTGAATGGGTTTATAGGGCTTAATTCATCTACAATGTCTTTAATTCCTTTACAGGTCTATATAAAAATGTGTGGAAAATATCAGTAGATGCTAAGTTCACAAAAATGACAAATATCGACCTCAAATTTTTAGATAACTATATACTTCAATGAAAGAAACTACATATGTAGGCCTTATGGATCGACTATAGTTCAGAATACAGATGAAGCGATTGTAATCTTGTATTCTCTGTATCTTGTCTCCAAGAAAACAGTGCATGTCTCTAGTGACATCTGTTTTTAATCTCACAGTGAAACATGACTCCTTTGAACATTTTCTTGGAACAATATAAGCACAGAAAATTAAAAACAGAAACAAATATAGTCTAAGTATAATTTTTTTTTTATAAAAGGTTTAAATCTAATACATCTCATGTAGAGAAAATAATGTTAGAAAATAAATATTTCATTCTTTGGTCTCACAGGGCATTCAGTTTTCGACCATTTTCAAAACAGCCCTTGCCTGAACAGTGAACACCATGTTTGCTAAACCAAAATATAAAGCAATTTGAAAGAAAGTAAATATTACTATTTCTTGAAAAATGAATTGTTACTGAATGGTCATTCTTGTCAACATGGTATCTAAGGCCAAGCATGACTTTAGATTTGGTTAAATGTCACTTGTCAGCATATATTGTTGCCCTGGGAAAGAGGCCCAGTGGTTTTGTGGTACTCTGACATAGATCTCATTTACAATCAAATCCGTACATACATTGTAAATATAAAGGCCACCAACAGAAATGATAAAACTGGCCTACTTTGTCAAAGTGACCTTTTAGTTTTAGACAGGTCCTACAATGCATAAATTCTGTTTTTCCTAGAAAGTGGAAAAGTGTAGGCTACTACATGTATGTTTGTTGACAAGTTTGACTGTAACAGGGGCATCATGGGCACATTAAATCACGGTCACAGTCTGATGTAAAAATGTGAAGGAAATCTCACTCAGAAAAGCTGGAATGACGTAAGGAACTGCGTAAGGTAGGAAGACATCTCGAACTAGCCTGCTGATCTTTGCCTGCCAGGTCTCGGGCGGATCAGGCAGGATATTCAGATCATTCATAATATTCATTGTCCTTCACCTACATATATCCCCTGGGAAATATTGGAGGAAAAATAAGACAAAAGACACATTTGAATGCAGTATTCACTGACACATCAGTCAAAATAATTATGCAATATACCATGCGATATAAAAATTATTAAAAAAAAAAATGCTATAGCACAGGGATCACCATTTCTTGTAGTCCAGATTCTGTCCATTTTTTAATAAATTTTTTGTATTCTTCAAGCATCTCCTCCCTTACATGCATCCCACACACAGCGCCATCCCCCAAAACAATCGTCGAAATCGGGGTAGAGAATGAGCTGAGAGGCAATGACTGTCTCCGGTTTAGCATTGAGAGTGTGTTATTTTCTCAGCTGATTGTGCTTGCGACACGGAAACAGTCCAGGCTGTGGACTACATTTCTTGTAGACCAAGTTCGATTGTCTAGATTTTTTTATTGGCAGCTGGGGGAGGCGTTGGATGGGGGATGGGTAGACCTCATGGTCATGCTTTTGCATGATTTGCCTAGCCATCTCCATTTCATTGAAGGATTAAACATTCATGCATAAAAATGATTGATAGTCTCAGTTTCTTGGTTGAAATAGATTAGACCAAAAATCAACCTATTTCGTTTGGGGATATGTCCCGCTGAGACGATGTCTGCATGGCTTCACCTAATCCCTCCCTCGCTTGGAGGAGAGTATCAAATCACAAAATATGTTTAAAAACTCCTCCAATCACACAGATATTTATGTCTAGGGTCTAGTCTAAGTTCACACATAAAATGGATCTCAAACTACTGACACTGTAGTACTAGTCTACTAGTACTAGTACTAGTACTACTGCAACTTCATGCAAACTCCTACTCCTAGTCCTACTCCTAGATCTCATGATTTATATTTACATAGTCTAGGCCTATAGTTATGACTCTGGATCTAATGGCATGCTAGATCTATGTCTGAAATTGTTCATTTGAGCACATATCAAACTTAACTAGTTTAATCTTTTCCCTGGAAGTTTTGTAAGGTGACGGCCTTGACCCAATTTCATAACTGTATTGGTGCAGTGCATGCCAGCTCCAGTGCAGTATATAGTAGCTGACAGCAGTAGATGTAGAAGTGTTTACAAATCATGCAATTCGGAACAGAGCTGGCACTTGTTTTGAAACTGATTTTTGCAAATTGCGAAAGAAGTAGACCCCTAGAGCCCTACTAAAAACTGATAATTACTTTGAAAGTTGGCTTAGCTGCTTACATTTACAAAGTCAAATGCAAGTAAAAATTGCTCATATCAGGCAGGCATCGGACATCTCATTCAGATAGCAAGTCAAGTCAAGTGGTGCAACTGATGATGCGCTCAGCTCGGGCGCTTGGAGCTGGAGTTGGACGGTGTTACGTGATGATGGCATGCATGCATGCAGTGCTAGTGCATGCATGCAGTGAGCGATTTCGACGAGCAGTCAGCTGCATTCCGCCCGGCCCGCAACTCCTGGCTCACTCATCCACAAGCTACTCGGTACGTCCGTACGGTACCGTGCAAAGGTTACGAAAATCACTTCCGTATTAGCTGGTAAAGATGATGGTAGAGAGATTTCATGACAGAGATTTTGATTAGTCAATAGTTCAGCGAGACTGTCTTTTAGACCAATCAAAATAAGCTTTCTGAACACGGTCGGCAGTGAACCTTGGGATTAGTCTTTTGTTAGCCCTTTTAAGAATTTCAATTATACAATTCTGTTGCATTTCTTCAAAATACAGATGAAAATAATTAATTTATATAGAATTGTTACAAAATTACAAATTATATCATTATAAAGAGAACTAGAATACCTAAAGGGTATATATGAGTTCGCAAATCTCAATGAAAAATTACAAAGAGGTATGGAAATACGACTATATAAGCACCAATTTCCGAGTGTACACATTATATCACATATAGAGAGAATGCTAGCTCCAGCCGGAGGATTCTAGAACGAAGAAGAAGCTACGAGGAGAAACCGCTGGATTACTCCAACACTGACGACGTATACAATAAATTGGTTCGATTTGCTTAACATGTACACCGGATTACCAGAAAGGAGAATATAATGGATCAACGCGATGGTTTCAGTCAGAAACCACAAAAAATTCGCCCGATTACCATCGACGATCCGCTTCCGAAAAATTGGGAAATGTTGACCGACCCGGGGACAGGCTGGTTGTTTTTCGTCAACCATGCAGCCCGTGCTACAACTTGGGAAGATCCAAGAGATGCAAATAATGTGAGGACAAGTTATGACAGTAGTAATGGAACACACCCTCCAGCTGGCTCTGATGTGCAGGTAAGTTTTCTTCCTTCTTTTGTTCATCTTCCACCTCTCTTTGACTTTGCTGAACTGTGAGTGTGACATTGTCATTGCATTGCCTGACCTGCGCCTGATTTGGCTTGCCTTGGCTTGCCTTGGCCTTGGCTTTGTCTTGCCTCTTGGAGTCTTGAGTCTTGGTCATGTTGTTGTCATCAACATCATCTATTTTCATCAAAATTTATTATTGTTATCTTTATTTTAATCTTATTGGTATTAAACCTTTAACCTGTCATTTATTTCTCTAGACAGAAAAATCTGTCTAGGCCTACTTGGAGAAGTATTTAAAAAAAAAAATAATTTGTGTTGTTAGTGTTACTGTTGATGCTCTCCTCCTAGACCTAGACAGGAGAGGGATTTGGTGAAGCCAGACGTAGAACACAATGTACTGTATATGTAGTCTCAGCTGAAAATATCCCCAAACAAAATAGATTGATTTTTCGGTCTAGTATTTCTCTATAAAGTTAAAACAGTCATTTATCAAGAGCAATCATGCAATTTTTAAATTGTTTTTAGATTGATTTAGAAAGTTAGATCTCTAATTTTTTTAATTGCTGGGGAGTGGTAGAATTTGTAAAATTTTATTGTCTCTTTGACCCCCTCTGGTACTATTGTTATTATAAGGTCTAAACTGCTTTTATTAATATTACTATACATGTACACTGTATCTACAGTGTATTATTATGTATTCAAGTAAAACACCAATTCCTCTATTAAAATGCTTCTAATACATGTATGCTTACGATAACTGGGGCACACATTAATTCAATAACATTACCAGTTATCAACAGTAACTAATGTGTGACTGGATATAATTCATAAAGAGCTTTTCAAACAGTATATTCAACAACTGTGTAAGTTTTTATGAAACTTTAAAAAGTTTCAAAATGTATGTTGCTATTTAGTATTATCAAGTTCAACAAGGTTTCAGTGAATGTAGCATAATTTGATGCACATTTTTCATGGAATCCAGTGACAAACACATCAGTTACATTTTGTTTTAAAATTATCTTCATAAACCTCTGGAAAACCTACCACCCCTGCATTTTATGTTTATTATTTTGATCTATAAAAAAGTTCTGGTCAGCTTTAGGCAGTTTTCTAAGAAGTTGAGAGATTTTGCATATTTTGCATTTATAATGAAAGTTATGTGTGATTTTTGTATAAGACCAAAAATTCAACCATTTATGAAGTAGACCCAGATCCATTTTTACTAGGAAACCAGAACTAATTTCATTCTTGAATTTAAGTTTAAGTGAAGAATGAATTAATAGTGTCAAAAAATGTTACCATCAATAATTTAAGATTAAGATTTTTATATTGATTCCCTGCACAGTGTTCCTTGACAAACCTGAAGTTTGATCCATCAGTTGAAAGTTTTACTTAATTGTTCTGGTAGAGGTACATGTACATGTAGGCCTACAGTATATGTGTGAATCTAATAATATCATAAGGAAGGAAAGAAATTTGAATTTCATTTGTTTATTTGTTTACTTTTATTTATTTTTCATGCGGGGGTAGATCCTTGCCTTGGCAATCTTCCCGTCTACCTTTGGTCACCTGTAACCTTCATTAATCCTTAAGTGCAAAAGTGCAAGGGCCTTAAATAAAACAATAGCAAGAGAAAATAAGTTAGAATATTCCAATCCACACCTTTTTTTTTTTAGGGGAAAAATATTGAACATTACATGTACATGACCCAGGAAACCTCTCCACCTCTTTGAAAAATGCAGACAAGGTTCTAGGAATCAACTTAAATTGCCTAGTTGGCCTAATGACGTGTGAAATTGAAATTACAGTGAAATTACTCCTTTCATCTTGATTACCCACCCAGTACATAGTGAAGAGTCCTTTGCAGTTGTGTACATGTATTCAATACTTCAAGGCCCTTGCCCCAAAGAATTGGGACTCTGTATAGCCTGTAGACTTAATGTACATGTACATACAAATGTACATGTACATGTAGGTCACCTCTGACTTTAGTGCACATACAGTATCGTTGTGATGCTGTTTTACACAGTATACAGTACATGTAGGCCTACATATACATGTACATGTAGTAATAAACACTGCGCGCCATGCATATCATTTTTTTTGTGAGGGAGGGGAGGAAGGGGATAGGTAGTATTTTTATGTATTTTAATATAGTACACTGTACTTACAAAATGTAGGGATGTCCCATACAGTATGTGATAAGATTGGGATGTATGAAATATATAGAGACTGTTCTAGTGACTGTTCTAGTGATGCATGTCCCGCTGTGCTCACACACCCCTTAGACATGTACAGTACACTGTATACATGTATGTAGGTGGGTGTTTGACCACAGTCCTTCTGACTATAGAAACTCTGTAGTACGGTGTAGCCCATCAGCCCCACCCACCCCTATGACTCTGTATATATGGGTATGTTCACAAAGTTGGCCCAAATAATCCTATTTAGTGTACATGTACATGTAAGTACTACAGTGCATGTCATTTTGAACAAATTCACAGTTTTGCATTGAAAATGGTGCGTTTACATACAGGCCTACAAGTACGCTGATTGGTCATGCATGGGAGAATTCTATAAACTTGTCTTACACTTGTAAGTTGTAGGCCTACATTGCCCATGTACATGTATGTGTATGGGGTACTGTATGAGTGGGTGCCCTTTTGGTCATGCCTGTGTAAACTATCTACGTAGCACATATAGAGAAACCCATCTATTGAATTATAATACACCGCACTGGAGGTGTCACAATTCATACAATGCAAACACTATTATTCTCCTCTTCTGCTACATGCTGAGGTGAAAAATATGTGTGTACCAAGGCAATTAAAGAGAAACTATTTTGACCTTTGTACAGGGCTCAACACAAAACGTTTTACTTTTTTTCCTATGGTGCGAAACCGAACAAACCATTATCGTATTCATTCAGGGTCCAACAAATACATGTAGGCCTCTCAAACTGTTCATGCACCAGGCTACACACAGTGAGACTATACATGTACTACAAGTAACAAGTGTATGAACAATATCATAATTTCATAGGGATAACAAATCTTATATTTTGGCACTTGAAAAAAATGTGAATGTGTGAATATATAGAAGAGAAAATAAATGTCGGCCTACATGTACATATGTAGATGTACACTGTACATTTTGCATAGGTACATGTACTGTACATGTGTAGTACTCGCTATATACACACCGGTAGGTAACATGTATTGTAGGTGTACATGTACATAATACATATATGTACATTTTTAAAGATTTTTTTGGTGAGATGATTGTATGTCAATTCAAATAACTCTATGTACAGTGTAAGTAGGCCCACATACAATTCATATTGATGCTAGTACTAGGAGCAACCGAAACTCTAAATCTGTCGCTACTGTATACCAAGGAACCCCAAATTGTATGTCACTTCAATTCAAATATTAAACTTTATGTACCTTTATAGGTAAATAGGCCCACATACAATTCATATTGATGCTAGTGCTAGGAGCAACCGAAACTTTAAATCTGTCGCTATACCAAAGAACCCCATTATTTCCGCTAGGTTAGATTTGTAGATTATAATGCATAAAGCTTAAATTTGATCACAATTCATGCTGGTTTTTATCTTTCAAATGACATCCAAGGATGATGCAGCCTGTGCAAATGAAATTCTGTTTTAATGCTGTAATACAAATGTCATAAATAGTTAATAGGGTCATACAAAGTCAAATGAATAGCCCCCTCACTGAAAATGTAGTCCCGGGTCGTAGAATGCAGTGTGAATTGTGAAGATTGTCTTGTAATCCAATTAAGAGTTAGTAGGTTTAATGTACAGTACAAAGCATACAATCTGACATTAGACATGTACCGTACATGTACAGTGTACATACTGTACACTCATTAATTTAGGTACATGTACATGGTATAATGCACTTGAGACATGTTCAGGCCTACAGTATTTCCACCTTTTTTTGCACTTACATGTACATGTACATGAAGTTACGCAGATCTACATGTATGTCATCTGATGCAGATTGCGTTAACTTAATTTAATTTTTATATTCATGACTAGAGAATTATATTTCTTGTCGGCAGTAGGGTCTACATTACAGACCGTGGCCGCGTGGCGTAATTACATCTTACATCTTTGTACTAAGGCTGCGACGAGTAGTCGAATACTCGAATACTCGCACTGTTGACAGCTACTCGAGTACGATTTCTCTTACTCGAATACTCGGCCGCCATTTTTTTTTTTTTTTTTCCCTGTTCACGTGGCACTTTCCAGGCCGACGGTCACCCGTGCCAGAAGAGCACCGGCATGGTCCCGTGGGTAAAAATGTTTCCCAGCTTAATCATACACAGGGTGTCACTGTCAACTCACCACTCAGAAACTGGGACCAAATCTCCGGAATTCTGTTTGGACTCGGAGGAATATTTGCCTGTCATCTTTAGTTTTAAAAATAACATTGTTTCAATTATTTGTCAAAAATTAAAAAGCACAAATAGGCGCTTTCAACAGCACCTTGAAGTAAAATCGCGGGGGTTTTCAGAGACGAACCTTCGTACTGTTCGTAGTATGGTGTTGGCAAAAAAAAAAAAAAAAATTCAAAATTCAAAAATATTCAAAAAAATTCAAAAAAATTCAAAAAAAATTCAAAAAAAACACATGGCGTCCGAGTATTCGAGTATTCGCGGGCAAGGCTGGGAGTGTACTCGAATACCTCATTACACGGTTATGCACAGCCCTACTTTGTACAAGTATTATACTATCATGGAGCCCTTTCAGGGAAAAATGTTCCACTACTACTTGATGACAACAAACATTATGAACATGTATAGTACAGTACATGTATACTCTTTTCACACTTTTTTTGCTTAACCCCGTACTTTGCTTAGCCCCGTACTATCCTTAACCCCGGACTAACTTTTTTGGCTTTTCACACACGCTTATTTAGTCCTGTACTAAGCACCTATCCCGGATAAGAAAATTCATGCTGTTCTCACTGCAATTCGTTAACCCGTACTAGCTATATAGCGTGAATATCAATTAATTCGCTCCATTGCGTAGTACCGGACTATTTTCGTTTCTGTTCTCATTCATTTGCTTGGCACTGCAATTGCGGAGATAGCACCACAATTGCGGGTTAGCCCTGCTATTTTGCAGGGCCAGCTAACCCGTACTATAGGTGGGGCTAGCCCACTTTGGTAAATGCAAGTCTGAACAGAAAGTGGAATAGGCTTAACCCGGACTATAGGTGGGGCTAAGACCCCCCTTTAACCCCACATATAGTACGGGGTTAAGCAAAATTTTGCCAGTGTGAAAAGCATAGTAGAAGGCCCATACATGTTACATGTACATGTAGTACTCTAGGTACCTTGCAAAGCTGTTGACATTTGGGGGGTATTGATGACGTTCATGCCATTGCTCATCTTCAAGTTGTCTGCGTATTGTAGACTATCCATACCATCTCCTTTTCGCATATCCTGTGAAGTGATGACCCTGACATTTGTCTCATACCGCTATGCCCCTCCCTCTTAGTTTAGTCCCACCCCTTTCTCCTTGCGTTGCTAAATTGATTCCCCTTCCTGGCTTCCTGTTTTGGGGACAAATTTAGCCAGGTGGAAGCACCATGAGCCTGTCACATGAGCAAAACACCAATATCAAACGTTCCCCAGGGACTGAATTTTGTTTTGAAGAAATTTATGGAACTAGAAGGAAGCTGTAGTCTTAAATAGGACTTGAATCCTGAAAATGATGTAATTACAATATTAAAAAAGGCACACAAAGTCATTATGAATGAACGATTGTAATGCAGTGGGCCTACATGTATTTTCAAATATGAATACCGGTACATATTTTTGAAATATGTACTGCATGTTAGAGTTGTACTTCTTGCTTTGATAAACAAGTAAATTTACATGTATGTATTAGCATTGCATATTCCGTGTACATTTGTACATGTACACCTGTATTCCTATGGCAGTGGATGCAGAATATTTCGCTTAAAACTTCAAGTATCCCAAACAAGAAAAAAAGAAAATTATTGAAAATTGTAGGAATCGAATCGATACCTGGTGAAAATCAAAGATACAATGTACTGTACATGTACGTGTAGCTTGAGAGTAAACAAATTTTTAGGAAACTTACTCTACACTCATTTTCTCCACTGCATAGATTTTGTATGAAATACTTTTCAATGCACTGACAGTTTTGTTTACCAGATTGAAAGAACCAGGCAAGTTTGAAAGCCAGCATCAATAGAGCTTGTTCATACAACTATATGCATGCAAATATGCTCTGAAAAAGATTGGATTACAGATTTGTAAAGCAAACCTTGAAAGGCTTTTATTTGGGAACCTTTCAAATATTGTCATTGCCAAATAAATTACTGACCCAGGTGACGTGAATTAAAGTTTGTGAATAAAAAGCGCTTTTGATACATTTTCTATGAAATTTTGCGGTAAACAACATATCAAAGGGATATAGTAGTGACAATGATTTGCATAGCTACATAGACATTGTACACTGTCTGTAGAGTTGAATGAAAAAAATGTCTGATTCTGAAACCCCACCTTGTATTTTTTATTTTTTATTTTTTTTATAATTTAAATTTTTTAAGGTATTTGTAACTTTGTACAGCCTCCTAAATGTACATGTACACTGCACATGAATTTGTACACTTGGATATGTAAATTAACAATTACAGTGTACATGTACATGTACGCAATAAAAATGGATTTCCCTGCTTCTGGCACAAATTCTGCATTGCGCATTCAAAAGCTATGCCAAGTTCAGATTTAATCTGAGAGCTCCTTGATAGAATAGAAAGAAAATAAAGGCAAAGAGCCTTGTGCATAATGTCTCCATTAGGACACTTCAACTTACATCATAATGGCTGACAATGCACTGCGCACCTTCATGTACTGAGGCAAAAATAGCCTTGGCCAGGAAAGGACTACAATGATTCATTCATTTAGTGTCCTAGGAAGTCTGTTTGCGTAGACTAGAGGCGCCGTTGCCAAACCTGTTTTGGCAGGAAGCGCCGTAGATTACAGCACAACCTTGCGCTTATTAAGACTTGGCGTTCTTAAGTTCATGTCAGTTTTGAAGTTTGCAGCGTTGGAACAGCACATGCGTGTGTTTTGAACCTGTCAGGTTCTCTTTCTTTGTGTGGCAAACTTCTACTTAGATTGCCTGGACCTAGAGAAAGTTTCAAAAGTTGGTTTGAACACATACTGTTCACTGCTGGTGTTTTTATTTTGACATCGTGATTCATGTAGAGTTCTGGATATATTTTGTTTCTCATGAGGATCCTTGGCTCAAGTACTCAGCAGTTTTTGGTGTGTACATGTATTATCAAAATATCATTTCAAACTGGTTGAAAAGATATTTCCAATTTTGTGCATGACAGGTTAAATTGTACACTGCAAAACTTGATAATCATGCAACATTCTTATCAGCACCTTGCAAATAGGATAAAGTCCTCCAAAACTACATGTAATCTCTAGGGTTCTGCCATCCTGTTTCCTTTGATTTGCCTCATGGTGTAAAACAAAATTTACAGACCAATAAATGTGAATACAAAAGCTTCAGTGTGCATAATTGTGATTAAAAAAAAAAATTATATTACTTTATTGAGGAAATTTTCAATTTTCATACATGTACTTCATTTTCTCTTCTTTGTCTACTTGAGATTTTAGCCAACCTTATTTTATTGTTGTTTTTAAAAGAGTGGTTCTTTGTATTTTTTATGAATGATTCATGATTTATTCAAACTTTTTATCTTTCAGCCTGTGAATGACGGTTCCTTTGCCAATATGTACGTCCAATCAGTTCCCCACCACTCTCATCAAACTCCTACAAGCCAACAGCAGTACTACTGGCAGAACCGACCCGTTCATGTAGAGCATGGAGAAAGTGCAAGCCCCAAGAACCACCATCGGGAGTTCCCCATCGTGGACGGCAAGTTCGTCAATCAGAGCATGGTGAGTCCACAGAGCAGCCGTAGAATGGGTTCTACTTCCATGATCCAGAGGCCAGTCACCATGCATAGTCCGCGCCAGAGCCGAAGAGGAGCTCCTCTGCAGCAATCTGGGAGTGTCCTGCAGCGAGGTGGGGCAGTAAGGTCCAATGCAAGACCGATGCCACCCCAGCAGCCACACTTGCAACAGCAAAGCAATGGCAGACCCAATGGGAGTCAAACATATACTGTTCCAATCCATGTGCAGCAACATGATGGATCCTCCTCTGGAAGCAGCAGTCCAGAGCTTAGGAGCGGCATGACCCATTCCATGAGGAATTTCAATGGTCACCAGACCCCGATCTCTATACCCATTCAGGTGCTACGTGGTGGGAGCAACCAACAGAGTAGTGATTTTCCTCATGTACCACCTCCTGTTCCTCCCTACCCTCATGAGAGTCTGATTAATCAGAGGGCATACCAGGCTAATCATCAAGTCCCGTCCCATACTGGTGCCAAACAGCAAGGGTCACCGACCGTTGCATCACCTCAGCTACCCAATGTCAGTGTCTCAGGAGATCTTCCTCAGTTCACTGAAGATGGTTCATCATCATCCAGGCCAGAGCGTCAATCCCAGAGCCAGACACCATCAAGGGGAGTGGGACAGACAAGAACAGCTTTCCGCGGTACCCCTCGTAAAGCACAGTCACCACCCAGGACTTCACCGGCAACGCAGCACAAGACTACAAAGACAGCATCATCAAAGACCATTGACATCAACTCAAAGCCAGCTAATGAAAAAGAGGATGCATCGTCGCAGCATCCTAAAGAACTAAGGGAAATATTTGACATCATGACCTTCATCGCTAAGTTGGGAAACGAGGTGGATAGCTTCACAGGTTCTAAGTCTGACCAAGCATATCTGAAACTGGAAGAACTCCTCACACGCCAAGTACTCCGTCTGGACAATATTGATGCCCATGGAGATATCTCTTTACGGAATGAACGCAAGAAAGCTGTGCACAAAGCCCAGGGATATCTGGACTCCTTGGAAAGGAAATGCAGCGGTAGAAGATAGCCTATAGGACCCTCGTCATCATCATTGTGAATGTAAATATATTTTGACATTGTATATGTGTAAATTTGGTAGTGCAGGTCAAATTTATTCTTCAAGTTCCTTGTCAGATTACTGGGCATTTAGGACAGTCTTTAGAATGAACTAAACGATGACAATGATCTCATTGTTTATGCTGAGGTTTTCTCAGTCTGAATATATGATTTAAAGTCGGGTAGAAACCTATGTACAAACTAGAATGGATGCAATGTGTGCTAGTAGATTGCATGCAAGCTTGCTAAGGTATTCTTACTTTTCTATTTTTCTCTCCTATTGAGTCATGAAAACGACACAAGCCTCTTACACACACTACACATTTGCCAAATCATAGACTGCCGTGAATATTTTCACAAGATAGTCATGTCACAGGTATGATAATTAAAACCGGAATGAGACTTCAATCCACGCTGCCTTAAAGTTCTATGTACATGTAACTGCCAAGGATAGATTATGCTGTGTAGTAGAAAGTGTGTATTCATATTTCATAAAGCAAGCTATTTATTTATTTCACTCTTGCTCAATGATTGACAATCTGTCAAGGTACACAAGCTGAAAATGAGCATGCAGATTGCAAACAAATCCATAACGTCAGTGTTGACTCTAAAAGTTGAAGTTCACGGTTTTCATTGTACAATATTTATGAATCGGATGCTGCTATTTGAGGGTACTGGACGTAAAAAACTGTTAGCACAACTGTTGTTAATGCAGAAAGAATGATGTGGCATAGAGGTTACATGTACACTGTACATGTATATTTAGATACATGTATATGTATAATCTATTTCAAGTTTTTAATTTGCCATAAAAAATGAGATATATCAATTAATTTATTTTAATCATTCATTCATCCTCTCCTCCAGAAGTATTCTTTAAATTTGAATTTTTGAATTGTTTTCCATTAAAATTACTGTAGGAAATTAATGTATTGGACTGTATTCAAAGATACTGTATTATAGTGTGAAATATAAAATTCTACTCGGCATAAGAATTTAAATGCAGGGGAGCACACTTCATGTTTATGTACAGTGTACATGAACATACAAACTTGGCATTATACCATTCTAAATTGGGCAACCCCTTAACTGGTAGACAGCAATTGGCGAAGATTACTGGTAGTCTGTATGATTATCCTTAGTCATCATATTCATAAAGTGTATAAAAATTGTGACTGGGCAAGTACAATGACTTACATACATCAGGAAATAATAATCAAACTGTTTGTGCTAGCAAGAATGGTCAAGCTACACAGAGGAAATAATTTATCACAGTATTTTACCCCCACCGAAGGGGTTAATGAGCTAATCATGTTTTTGTAATGTATCCCGACACTTCTGTCGGTCAAGAGGTCGTCTTCAGAAGCATATGACCCCAATATTCATCAATTAAAAGATTAACCATCCCCTTTATAGATGAAGCTGTGGATTACTGCTAAGGATATACTTCCACTCTTCCTGTTTTGGGTAGACATGCTAATTGCCTTTCTAATGTCTGATATCGTGATAAACAGTTTCACGTACATGCATGTACTGTATGTCATTTATTGGTACTGCAATAGTGGTACATTGTAAGTCTTATATCCAAACCCTAACTTTCAAATAGTGTACCAGTATTTGTATAAATTGTAACTGAGTCATCATGAAGTTAGAAGATATCATTGATGTTGAAGCCACTTTATATCCACTCTGCATTGATAATACATGTGTACATGTAATTATTAAATATTTTTTGTTGTTGTGGTTAAGGAACAAAGATATAAAAAATGGTGTAGTTGTGTGCTTATCAAGTACAGGTAAACCAACCATTAATTGAAGCAGAAATATCTTCATGATATGCATAAGACATTTGTCAGAGGTAACACATATTGCAAAATCTTAGAACTTGCTGGTTGTTCAGAAAATATAATTACTGAAAACTGCATGACTCGCATGCAGTCATGTATGGTACGAAAATACACATGTATAACATGTTATTTTGAATGCGCAGTTAACGAGCCTGAAATCAAATACAAATAATTGGTTGTATATTTTGAACTAAACAAATAGTAGTGCAATGATGTAAATGAGAATTTGATGTTTCCATTTGACGTGTCTTTGACAGGATAAAAGCTGTGAAGTCCCTGGGTGCTTTCATAGAATTCATTGAATCAATACGACAATCCTAAATTTTTATTTATGAAATAGGGTTTGTTTGGCAGCTAAATTAAATGATTATTATCTTTAAAAGACTGTTGTTTGACTAGTTGTAAACATGTTTTGTTCTGTCTTTCACTATTCTGTATAGGTCACATGAATTTCCCCCTTTTTGCTTCCTGTGCTTGTTATTGTCAGTAGTTTGTCTGTACCCCTGTATTACAATGGGAATACAGATAAACAGCACTTGGACATTATTCTTTTCTGGCAGCGGCTATTTCTAACTGAATAACATCACTCATTTATTATGTCGAGAGTCGATACATCCATTTTTAGTTACACTGTATGTCCTCATTGGCTTATTTCATGCAGTAAGAATTTGCCAAAGAAAAAAAAGACACTTTGACCTTTATAAATTTCATTTTATAATGATAGCTAATGTTATGATGGATGTATACTTTTGTAAGAGTGGAAATAAAATATTTTATATATCAAATAATGATAATGGCTCTCAATTATGATATCACGGGATCACTCAAAGGAAAAAAGGAAGTCATTTTGATTGTATTAATAAATGTTTTTGTGAAAGACGTCATTTCTATACACATACAATGAAACATGATACATTGTATTAGTGTAGATCAAGGCCAATTGTCTGTGAAATTTATTTGACATTTCATTTGTGACCCTATTTTGACCATTCATGTCAAATCTGTTTACTCTGTATGCTGCTGAATGCGTAAAGAATATGCTTTAAGGTCTGAAAAGGTTGATCTTGATTTTTGGTTATTTTCGAAAGTAATCATCACAAAATCCCACAAAACCTACACAGCATACATGTATCTATCAAGACTCCAAGTCAGTGATATATGCATGTATGTGCTTTTTAAAGCCAGATTCTCTCAAAATACAAATCCACTACCAGAACGTTAGATTAGCTTGACTTTGCAAAGTGATCTTTCATATTTTAGGATCCAGAAGGACTTTTAATTCACATTAACACAGAGGTTATGCCGTTTTTGTATGTGTATACACTATACATAGGGATTGAAAGTATTCAGCAATTGATATACATGTAACTATGACATTTAAAAGTCAGGCAGGGGCTCAGTGATGAGTAGTAGTTCCACACTGTGTTGAGTATGTGGGTCATATGTGTGTGCCTGTCATACCTACAGAACTGTACCCAAGGGAAATGTATTCATTATTTTGGTGCTTTTGTTGTTTGTCAAAACAAGTGATACAGAAAGTCATTGTCAATCACCAATATTCAGGGCTATTATTATCTTTAACTTACTGCTAACAGCATATGCAAGTACATGTACAATGTATGCAGGACCAGAAAATGCAATTTACATGTAATTTATGTATTACTTTGATATTAACATAAAGAGAGATCTATTTTAGAATACATGTAATGACTCTGCAAATGTATTCCATTAGACTTGCAGCTAGCTTACATGAAATTTATAATTTATTTCAGAGAGTGAATCATCGTTTTACTTTGCAAGTGGACGAACAGTGACACGCAATTTGGATTTTGTGTGCCCACGTAATCTAAAATGATTGAATGTGGGAAAATTCACACGGGGGTTGGTCAGTTCACATAACCAGGCTGTTTTCTCAGTTGCTTTCTTTACATTTCTTTACATGTAAGCTTTTCAAAATTGCCCCCATTCCCCTTTTCCTTGAAGTGTTGAGACCATCATTATTGTCACCCCGATGGCCCCAAGCTATGGGACCTAGAGAGATAGATAAATAGAATGAACCCCAAAGCCTTTGTATATTCAATATTAAAATCTGTATTTGATTTATCCAACATATTGGTGAAACTGTGTAAAACATGTACACATGTACATGTAGATGATTATTCCTATATTCTGTTCCCCCTGCCGATATTAAGCTGCACTATCTTGTAAAGAGTAGAGCACAACCCCTTTTCCAATACTTTAACCTGTACAAGCAGTGTGGAATTTTCATGTCCATGTTGAACATGTTTTCTGGATAGTGTTCTTCCATAGTGTGAAGGCCGTATATAAAAGAATGCTAAAACAGACTTACAAATTTAGTAGTGCAGACATAATATATGTATGTTTATGAAACGTACACACATATGCACATGTTTGACACTCATATCTATTTATTTTTATGAGGACTTTGTGTGCACATGTGTAAAATGAAAAAGAATCTGTGTCTTTTGGCACAACCAATTTGATTGTATAGTGTGAATATTTATTTTGTGGGATATAGACTATATTATAAGTGTACTTTCAAATAAAATTGCTATTAAATGAAATGAAATACATAATTCTCGCTGTTGGAAAGTTTGTTTTGTATTTTGTTCTTTTAATCTTTCAGCTTGAGCTGTAACACCCATTACCATTACACATCTACACAAGTTACACCTGCAATATACAATTAACAACTAAATTATTCATACCCTTGCCAAGTTATGTAATTTTTTTAGTATGTAAAAAAAAAATTGTCCTGTTTTACTGTTCTTAATAATGTGAATGAGATCTAAGATTTGGGTCAGGAGATTAGCAATGTTAAAGCTTACATCTAAAAGTATTCATCAAACTTTTCAACCTTTAGTTACGAAAAACACACACAAAAAAACACATCAAGTTTACACTGGGTATGAATAATGCAGTTGGTAACTATATACAACCTGTACTTTAAGTGCAGGTGAAATGATATTTGAACAGGGAAGTGAAATTTGTGGGGCAGGAGAATCTACAATGAAACACTGAATAGTATTAATGGAAGGCAGTGTTTATGTTTTTAGGGGAGAGACAGAGAGAGAGGGTGAGAAAGGGGATAGAGAGAGATGCAGAAAGGCGGGGAGGGGGGAATGACAAAAAACAAAAAACGGGAGTTTACTCAAAAGGAGAAAACACGTGACAAGTGCTGCACGAGTTTTATTTTCTTTAGATCTTCAAAGAAGATTAGCCGAAATATTCATAGATAGTGATCTACAAAACCCTATTTTTAACTTTATACATTACTCTTATTGTGGCAACATTTCCTAAACCTGCTACCCGACAAAGAAAACATCGGGTCTAGAAACGTCAAGAAACATATCCGACTATAATTTGAGATGTTCCGAAGCATACATAATTTTAAATACCCTGGATTCCTAAACACGATATTCTCCCGAAAGAGATTTCATATCATAAAGATGATAAGCGCTCATTTTACAGATATTATCATAGATAAAAGACGTCCTGAAGTTATCGTTCCAACTGATCGGAACATTTTGGGGAAAATCGGTTGGCTGACCCAGAATTCTTAAACTCTCTTACCGATGACTTTCTGCAGACGGCAATGCAGACATCTATTCTGAGGTTGTTTATGAAAAACGAAGAGGAAATCGTTAAATATAATCTGGACAAATATATTAACCCGAGGTCAGCTTCACCAAAATTAATGATAGGAAGGAAGGGAGAAAGAGAGAGAGAGAGAGAGAGAGATAGAGAAGGGAGGGAGAAAGAGAGAGAGAGAGAGAGAGAGAGAGAACGAACAAGGGGTAGGAGTGAGATGATCAAATTTAGGGTTTACCGTCTGTTCCCATGGCTACAAAACTAAAGTAACATTTTAAATACCTTCTACCTTTCTATAGAAAGGTATAGAAGGTATTTAATTTTATTTTTATTACTACGCTTTCTTCTATCTCCTCGTATATAGGCGACGACTTTGAGAAGTACTATAGGATTCTAAAAGTGTGCAAATGATCCGAAATTATTGGGTGAGTTCTGATCATGAATGCCAATATACGTTTGGCGAAGAAAAAAATAGACAAAGAAGGGTCCCTCTTTTTTTTTTAGCCCTGTTTTGATTGGTTTTGAAAGGGCAAACATATATTTAGAATCATGCTATATAATTTCCCCTAACTGTTTTTTAAACATTCCCTTTTAAGGTCATGTCATCAACGTTTTGTTTCTGGGCTTGTGTTACAAGACTACATCTTTTGTCGGTCTAGAAATAACGAACCCAAAAGTAGTCCAGGAATACTTTTATTTCAGGCACATCGCCGAGCATCGGAAAAAATATACAAGTAGGAAGTGTCATCATGCCTGGCTACACGTTTGCTGTTTTCAACTTCCATAAGGTCTTATAGGCAGGGAGTGAGATTTTACAAATTTTTTTAAACGGTTATGAAATTTATGTTTGGAAAAACCGCTCAAAATAACGAATTCTATAAACGATAAGTACAGTTGTAGTAATTTAGAATCTTGTTACCAATTTCTCCTTTGCGCCCACTGTGTACTTTATGATAACATATAAATTAGTTCCAAATAATTATTCAAATCATCGAGAACCTCACGGTTGTCTTGTGCCAAACTTTTATTTAGTTCAGGAATACCACAAATGATGTAGATCATGTAGGCCTGTTTCAATTTGGATAAAAACTACGAAATTTGAGGATGAAAAATCTCTCAGGATTCAACACGATTTCAAAGTCAACCTGCAATTTGAATAGCATTTCGAATCACTTACTAAAATATGCGAAAGTGACAGTATAGCATAATATTACTTAAGCCGAAGATTTCTTAAAGTTGATATTCATAGAAGAGCCCTAAATATGAAGATATTCATATCTACAGAAAGCTTATAAGCCATACAATGAGCTTGGATGACATTCAAACAATATAACACTTCCAAAAAGCGAAATTAGGGTGAAAACAATCACCCTATTCTCTGGGACAAATTTGCCCTACTGTCATCCGAAACGGCCTTTAGCTGTGACGTAGGAAAAGGGAGGCGTGGCTAGTGTGCCACTTCCGGGTATCTAGTAGAATGCATGTATAACATAAGGCTGAAAACACAGCTTCAACTCATGTGTTATTTTACCCTTATTATAGAATAAATTATAATACAACATCGTTTGTAAGTTACTTCTCATTAATATTTCCATCTTGATATTCTAAGAAATGTATTATTTGTGAAATAAAAACGTTGAAAAATGGGGAAAAAGAAGGGGAAAAAGAAGGTGAAACTATGGCTGTTTCCCCGGCTTTGTTGTACAGTGAGCCTGCATATATGAGGATTTGGGTGCCGGCGATTTTTACCACCATGTAGTTTCACTTTGACATATCAGTCGGAGACTTCACCTCTTCCACTATGGAAAAAGACAGTTAGTATTGATTTAATCATTATTATAAATGAAATAAAATTCAAACAAATCGAAGAATATTTCATTTAGTCGATCGTATCATGGCTAGATTAGCTGGAAAATCGAGGCGATTCTGCTGTTGTTACGATTCATCCGCGAGTAGTGCGGCTCTTGGCAGCCGCATTACCTACACGGCTGATCGCTGATTGAATTTAGTATCGCTGGCGGATTTACATTACCTGCGCGCACATCAAAACACACGTAAACGTGACTGCACTGCACACCGCACACACACAGTACTATACGCTTGCATTTCAGTCGCGATAGACGAAACCCTTACGAAACCAAACCAAAACAAAACGGCGAGAAATACACTATTCTATGTAATTATAGTTATCGACAAATGAAAATGGAGAAGAAACATTATTCATTGTTATGTCAAAGGAAATTCCACCTCGGAACATGATTCTACTATAGGTAATTTTTTTGAAACACAGCTAAGTTGATTTTTCATACTATTTCTCCGTGTACGTACAGCTCAGCTGGCAACTAAAGCCGGTGAAAAAGTTGAGTTGTAAACAGTTATTTTACGGATATTGTCACTTTTTCAATGCCAATAATGACATGAATATTGACATTAGGATATGTTTCAGGACGGGAGAGGACAACTGTATGTCAGATATTGACCATTCAGGCAATATTTCAATCGTTTTGAGAGAGTGGAACTGACATCCACTCTATGAACATTTGTGTGTAGATTGCAGTTAGTCTCTATAGCTGCGTGAAGCATATCCCGGCTCTGACGTCACTCACAAAGCCACTTTCCCTTGGGCGATTTCGTAGGTCAGGATAGAGTCAATTTAGTGAAATTTGATTTTCATAAAACACAAAACTGCACACTTTCATGGCATGTTAGCTGCATAAATGGCTGTAATAACTCATTCAATTATAAAATAAACTTTATTTATTTGATTTTATTTCCTATAAGTATCAACTTTAAGGCAATATATCGCCTTTAGTTCTTGAAAGTCTTTGTGATCACGTTATAGATTTATTTATTATGATCCTATAATATTAGATAATGCTCGTTATTGTTCATGTGCACATTTCCTCGAAAGTGGACTTAATCCCTTCTGGAAGCGACACCGTCCGCATCCTCTCGCAAGCCCGTGAACCCCCTATTAATAGCAGATTATCTTCCCCTCCAGCATTATAGTGCACATTTTAATCGCGGGTGGAGGAAGAGCGTGGCGGCTAATTTTAGCGCGACGCCTATCCTGACTGGGTAGGGTCTCCAAGGCCGAAGGGAGATTTGGAAATGTCAAAGCTCTTGCGTACCATGCTTGCGAACATGCATGTGTCATCGTTTGGTGCAGTTGTGTGTGTGTGTGCGCGCTGGGTGTGCGTGTGCGTGTGTTTGTGAGTGTCCCTTGAGACTAATAGAAGCGACATCACGTGGGAAATGTTGAATGAAACTTCAGGGGGAAAAAAAGCTCTATACCCATTGACAAAAGAAAGAAAAGAAAGAAGAAAAAAAAAACAATATTAGAAGATTTTGCCAGACATTCAGCAAAAAGGAAAAAGGCCATTTTAAAATGTTTTTTTCAATCTTGATGCAGCGCCGTGCGTTTTTAGGAGATACTACTTAACGATGTCATTCGTATGCCTATGTAGCGAACAAATTATTAAAGATCACAAAATATAATATATATGTTTGTAGTATTATCAAAACTTTGGTCTTCTTTTTTTCTCAAATCAACGCGAAGATTTAAAAAAGTGTTTATTTATTGCTCATATTTCCTTTAAACGTCCTACAATCAGAGCATATCTGCCTATGCCATTAGCGTATTGAAATTAAGTCTTACTAGTTACTACCCCCCAACAAAAACAATTTTTTTTTTTTTTTAAATGTGAATAGTTATCGCCTGCCACTCATACATTTACATTCATTTTCTATTGGCGTGTGTACTGGCGTCACGTGCAACCGAGGGTTATCACGTGACAAAATGGAGGCGCCATCTGATGACCTGCTTCGATTTGTTTCCCCATGAAGTTGGGGAAAAAACTTTCACAAAATGTTAACTGAAATGCTTGAGGTTTTCCGACATAGCAACAACAAATGTATGCATTTTCATCATAAAAAGAAAGGAAGGAAGAAGAAGAAGAAGAAAGGGTTTGGGTTAGGCCTGTATTACTATTTACTATACTATAGGAAAATAATAATTATGGTATTTCGAATCCTATATTTAACATGTAAGCAAATCTCTGAATTTTTCACAGCATGATTTATGCAAGCATTTCATGGCTTTAGCTACATATCTCCGTGTTCACACCCACTCCTAAATCTCATCCAGGCTCCCCCATTCACTGGGATTAGCGCAGATTAATAAATAGTTATGATAGGCAGAGGCGTTGCTAGAAGGGTGAGGAGTGTAACACCCCCATTTAGAATTTATGTCGGCATATTTTGAAGGCCCTCTTTTACTCTTGTCGATAAATTGGAAAATCTAAGATAGGAATCTTTCTTATTTCCTTGTTTTAATTTGTTGGGAAATTTGGTCCGACACACTCCAAAATTCAAAATATTGGTGAGGCACCTTGTTATTATTGTTTATAAGTCACATAATATAAAGATGTGCTGATGGACTGAAGGATATACCCACAAATCCTTTCTTAAAAACTGTCATTGCTTTATCCTCCAAAATTATCTTTGTAAAAATTAATTAATCAAAACAATATTGACATTTTTTTTCCCTCAAGAATTTCATCTTCCGAATCTATACAACCTGTATACCTTGTATATCTCGCTATATACTGTAGACCCAGTGATGTGTTAGCCTAGACCCTTGCTATGCTAATTTGGCAAAAAGGTAATTTGTGTTTGATACGAGAAAATAACTTTGATTTCCGGAACTTGTGAACTCTGTCCCACGCGCCTTGTAATCATTATCAAACTCCGAGAATGTGTTTTGCACTGAGATCAGTATAAACGAAGATAGGAGTAAGGAAATGAAGGTAATTACGTTCAATTTGCTTGATGATAGACTACTTAAGGGTGCGCTTCACAATGTTTATCTACACAGTAAGTCATCTTACTAACATAGCTGTAACATCTAATACATCATTATATATTACAGAAGTATAGAAACAGTGTAAACATAAACCCGATTTAAAAAAGAATATTTAACCCTTAAAAAATGACTAGTATGAATATCTCTTGATAGCCAACAATGATAGCCAACATGGAGTCGTAACTCCATTCACCCTTATTTTTGTATCGAACCATATTATGTACCTTTAACTAACAGTTGGTTGCAATTCATTTTTAGGCCTGTACTAAATCTGCGATAGTTTCTTACTCTTACAAATAACAAACGATTTCAGCTTAAAAGATAAGAAAGTTTTCAGAGTATTATGATGAAGGAAGTAGTTATTGCATGGTTATATGTCAGATGTATAGGTTTACTCAGACAAGTTGTACCGCATATATAATCCTTAGAGATATCAATATAAAGTTGAACTTAAATATCTATATAATCATCAAAGGGCCTTTATTATGTGTCCTGAAAAATATCAATTGTTTTTAAAATGCAGGTAGGCATTTATATTTGGGGAGAATGATATAAAATAAAAAGAATCCGTCTCGACTTCAAGGTCATTTTGTCAAACTATGCATCACAGTTTATGTACTTGATGGAGGGAAAGCTCGACATCCATATCCTCACGAATAAGTGCTTTATATCGAGTCCCCTTTTTCAAAATAAAAGCACAAAAATGGACATTGACGTCGCCGGAATATCGCATAAAATCTTACAAAGGTTGATTCATAATAATTGCAATAGTAATGGGACCTCGATTCGGCTCGTACATATATTTCATTGATTAGCAGGGAACTGAAAACTTGAATATTTATGTTCAGATGAACCCAAGAATGCTTTTAGCCGTGTAAGCCTTCTAGTACAATATTGTCTGTGTGTCTGTTCAATTTGACCTCGAACTTAAGATACTATTCAGTAGGCCTATACACTAAGTCTACACTAAGTCTACACTAAGTCTTGTCATATTACAGACCTGCTTTAGTGACCACCTGTCTACAAAGACCACCTGCCTACAAAGACCACATTTTTTGTTTCCCTTGAAAATGGTTTCTCATTGAAACATGTACTAAAGGAACCTGTCTACAAAGACCACCTGTCTACAAAGACCACTTTTTGTGTTTCCCTTGGGTGGTTGCTATAGACAGGTTTGACTGTATTGTGATAATGAGTGATTTGATGACTTATGTCATTTGCCAAGAATGTAGGCCCTATTTTGCCATATAATAGTAAAAAAACTAGAGACAAGCAATGCATATTTACACTGAGAAAAGAAATAATGAGTGAAAAATAATTCAAAATGAATGCAAGTAACCAAATTGAGCATAATATTGCCAATACGTTGGTAATATTCTTAATTGCCCTCATGTACGTTGGGCAATTTTTACCCACGGTATGTTACAGTGTAGGTTTGTTTAAAATAACAGCTATACGAATACTGTCTTTCTAGATATACGCCACTAAAGCATAAACCTCTTTATAAGTTTTGATTTTCGACGACTGCTCTTGATTCTGAAAATGGGGAGTAAATTATGTGACGAACATGAACACGCTTATGTGATTCACTGTCAGTATACGGGAGTTATCAGCATGATTCATTTTGTGGTGTACGCGTTGCTATATGGATAGTGTTTATTTTGTATCGCCTGATATTGTGTAAATTCTCTCTCTCCCTCTCTGTCCTTCCCTTTCTCTCTCTCTCTCTCTCTCTATCTCCCCCTTTCTCTCTGTCCTTCCCTCCCTCCCTCCCTCTCTCAACATATCCTCCCCTTTCTACATTTTGTGGTGTACGCGTTGCTATGGATATTGTTTATTTTGTATCGCCTGATATTGTGTAAATTCTCTCTCTCCCTATCTCTCTCTCTATCTATCTCTCTCCCTCTATCTTCCCCCTTTCTCTCTGTCCTCCATTCCCTCCCTCCCTCTCTCCACCTATCCTCCCCTTTCTACTTTTATTTTTCTTTCTCTTTAAATCTAAGGTTCTCCTTACCGTCGCAAAGAAAAAGTTGAAAGAGAGTATATAGAATTATTATTATAATTGTTATTACCATTATTAATAGTAGTATTATCATTGTTAGTATTATCATCATCATTGGTTGTCTCTGGTTGTCTTTTGTAAGCTTATGTAATCTCTTAATACCAGAAATCGACAACTACCGGTAGTCGTTTGATTATTGTTGTTTTTATGTATGTTAGACATGGGTACATTTCACGTCATTTTATATTTTATTATATGATCCATCATGATTTATGTTGATACTATGAAGTACATGAAATACAAAAATAATTATCATCATCATCACCATCATCATCATCAGTATAAGTGGTAGTAGTAGTAGTAGTAGTAGTAGTGGTGGTAGTAGTAGTGGTGGTGGTAGTAGTAGTAGTAGTAGTAGTAGTAGTAAAAGTAGCAGTAGTAGTAGTAGTTCTAGTAGTAGTAGTAATAATAGTAGCAGTAGCAGTAACAGGCCAACAGCAGTAGAACTATTATAGCGGTAGGAATATTAGTAAAATCCAATTAAATATATATAATTTAAATTAGAACCACATTTCATCTTTAATAATTATAATACGTCCATTTATATAGCGCAGCTACTATAATTATGAATATACTCTACTGCATGCGCTTAATACAAAGTATCATATTATTACCCCGGATGTAGCTGAGCTGCCATACTAATATAATAATGCCATAATAATCTTTAACTAGTATTCGGAATGTATCATAATCCTGTAAGCTTGTAGACGTAAAAAGTTGGGCAATATTTGAAATGTTCGTTTCAGACTTGCATTAAAACTAAAAAAAAATTCAATTCTATATCATCATTAACAATAACGTTTGCCTCCCAGATGATGTTCGTGCACACTCACATATGTTATGCATTAACAGGTGCCTATTTTCATTGAAATCTGTACAAAAAATCTTCGATCAAATCAGTTTTACATGCAGTCACTGTTTCTGTTTACCGACTTCAATGGGAAAATGTTCCGAAAGTTGGCAAAAATCTCTATGATAATTTGGCGCTTCGCCATTGCTCTGCAAAATAAAAGGGTGACGTCAATATCTTTCAGAGCAAAACGAATTAATCTCCTAGGGGAATACAAACATAATAGCCATTGATGAAGCTTAAAACTCAAACACAGTAGAATATTCTTTAGCAAATATGTAACTAAAAAGAATCTAAACTTAATCATCATAATGCCACGATCTCAAGTTTAACATTGACTTTAATATTGTTGTGGCTTCAATTTGTGAAAATGATTGACGACGAACCCAGAGGATTATCGTTCTTTCTATTTCTCGCGAAAAGAAGATTTCCATTTCCTATTTTTAATACTCAACCAATTTGTGACAATATCCGATTAGATCTACTATTATACAGTATATTAGTTATGTTTTGTTATGGTTATGACTTACTGCCATGTGCATTTTAAAACTGTCTGAAAGATAAGGCTATACAAGTATACTTGTGTCTGGGAAAGTTGTTTAGTTTTCATTCTAGCAATGTAAATTAAGACCTTGTAAACTTACAAGAGATTATCATTGTCATTGAAAATGGAAATCCAAATAATTTTTTAGATTTGTGAGGTATTTGATGGTGTTAAATGACTGGATAGTCATGCATTCTCCCCGTTGTAACGACCTACATGTGCATTGGTATTGCAGGTATACCTCATACGGTTTGCTATATATAGGGAATAGATGTTTCTGGATACTGCAGGGTATTGGAAGGGCGGTGGCGGGGAGGGGGGGGGTGTATCATTCTATCGTATTAACGTCAAGAAGCTATGTAATGTATAAACGACAGGGACCCCCCTCCCCAATCTCGTTCTACGTCTCATACTCCAGCGCCAACTGCTAAGCGATGAATTTCCTTTACAGAGTTCACTAACTAAATGTATAACCTGTTATCTCCTTACAACCCATTTGAAACCCTAAACTAGAACATCCATCTTTGACGAAACAAAGCCAGAAGCAAAATGTCGCTTGGAGCAAAATGCTGGGTCTGATGCCGTTTGCTCAACTGATATCCCATGCAATGGCCATGGTGATGATGTTATCTGGAGTAGATGGTTAAAGATGGTTCTGGATGCTTTAAGCGAGAGATGGAGAGGGGTTCTCTAATTTTCTCCGCTCTTCGGCATCCATACAGGTTCGCTAGGGACAGGGGCGCCGCTAGAGGAGAGGATAATTCCTCAATTACATTTGATTTCTCTTTTTGAATCGTTATAGCCGCCTTGTCGGCAAATAACAGAGGAAAAAATGATGACCTTATCGTTATATTTATCTTTGCTTGTTTGACATAAACTGTGGAATATCACGGCAAATTTGAAAATCTAACCAATATTTTTTATCACCATCATTGTCGAAATGTAAAATATGAGGACTTTATCCATTTTTGAACTTTTCACTTTACATTTGAATTTATTTTTCCTCACTCGCGGGCAATGACGTGACCCGACACCACCCCCTATTCAAAATGGCCTAGTTGGCGACACCCCTGACAATGTGGAATTGATTAGATCTATCTTGATGATAGCAGCAGGCTGCATGGTTTCAGTCTTGAGATGGATACACGTATCAACATGAAGGAAACTAGAGTGTAGATGGATGATAGGTGTCAGATAAAGGCTAATCGACTTCAAGGTGTATATCAAGCCTTGAAAACACACTCCCTGGTGAGATTTATATAACAATCTTCATCTATGAGCAGGATCTCACAAACATTCCATTTTACACGGTGTATCGACTCAAAGTGGAAGCCCTTGATAAAGAAAACTTCAACAATAATAACATTGGATATTTGTATAGCGTTCATATCCACCACGCAAGGTACTCAAGGCGCTTCAGAACACTGCTATACAAAAAACTGCTATTGATCATTGTAACAAAGTAATTCTGCCCGTCCAACTGCTAATATTCTACCGTTTTAAAGGGACAGTTGAATTCTTGTTTAAGACCGCAAATGCCCTCAAAGTGCATTTATTGCTCTTATTCTATTTTATGACATTTCTAGTGCCCCTTTAGGACCTAAATTGCTATGAAGGTAATTTTAGAGCCCAAAATATGTGAAATGTAGATTAAATCCCATCATACCAATTCAGCTCAACTTAAAAAAAAAATACGGTGACCGTTAATTAATTAATTAATTAATAATAACAATACATGGGTCGGCTGGTTGTGCGTATTATAACCAACACGAAAAAGCCAACAAAAAGCTAACATTGGCATTGGCTGGAATAAAACGTATAAGGCGCTATCTCGTTTTTTCAACAGCTGGTTAAAAATTCAAGAATATTTGTGGGGCCCACAATATTAGAAATGGTTATATTTATAGATATTTCAGCCGTCTCTGAACCGATTTCGATCAAACAAATATGATTTTTTTTAATGCTATTACAGATTTGACACTCAGTTTTTCATTATCTCACAAAAACAAAAACAAATTGTGTAGCGCCCTCTATACCAAAACTCGACTATCCCTTCAAGCCCTGGTCATAATGACAGTAGGTAATATTATTAGTCCAAAATCGTCCCAAAGTCCCAATTCACTGGATAATATCTTGAATTGTGTTATCTAGAAATGATATAGGCCCCTGTTGATATCACGCACATTCACATGACATTGCCCATATTCCAAATGATGTCGACAGGGGAAGGATGCGGGGCGGACAATTTGTGATGCACAGAGGAAGCTAGGAGGAGGGGGGTAGGAAATCATATACTATACCTCTTATTGAAATATATATATATATATATATATATATATAGGTCAGTCAAAAATTGTGCTTTCGTGATGAATTATACAATCTTTACCCCGTTTGATAATTACCCCCTCCCGATATCTGCCAATCTGATGTTGACAGTTATTCCGCTTTTAAAGAAAAATTTGGCACAACCACTCTTGATAGGTAGGTTTATTATGATCCTCCTTTTGTGAAAAAATCCATCTTTGGTGTATAGAGGCCATTTCAATTTCTTACTTGGTGCATTTTTGGACAAGCATTGCTTCAGAAAATTTCACCTTAATTGTTGAACACAAAGTTAAACCTAAATAATTAATGAGAAAAGTTTCCATTGTCACTTGGACTTGCCTTTTTAATCGTTTTCCTAATGGATTTTTTAAAGCTACTGCTTAGTTTAGCTCAGCTAGTGAAACTTTAAAGTTTAGACTTTGAAATGAGAACAAAATGAAAACATGGATTCAAAAAAAAAAAAACACCTTTTCAATGTATTTATTTTGTTGTTGAGCACACAGTCAAAACTTTTAATTTAATAATTATGCTCCCCCGCAGAGGGTGACACGTATGACCGTTACCACAAATGCAAATAACCCCCTTTTGCGGTCAGTTTCAAGGACATTTTGTGAACTTTAACCCCCTTTTTTACGTAAAAACTAGGACAAAATCGTACTTTTGGAATACCCCAAGATTGTATGGAAACTCGCAAATTTTACCATATTTCAAGGACAACACTCGGCTCCGAGAATTTTTCTTCCCGGTTTTCTCTTTTCCCTTTTCCTGACCCCTATTTATCAATTTCGAGGACACTGTGCACCCCTATTTTCTATATTTCGAGGAATATTTTGTCCGCGGACATTGCTTGAAATTGACCCCTTTTTCCGCGATTTTGGTAACGGTCATGCTGCCGCTGCGGTCCCGAAGTCACATTGAGTGACCCCACCGGGGTATAATTGATGATAGAACGAGCTGTCATTGTGTAACCTATTCGAGCAATGATACATATGCGACCTTTCTTTGATTGGCAGGGTAGATGCTGGAGTCTGGTTTCTCCACTTCACCTAGTCTGATTGTCTGTCACCCAAAGACCGTTATCATTTCCACTTACTTACGAGCAATAGGTCCTATGCTTCCATATAGACTTTCAATGAATTTGGGAAACGGGAGATGTTGTTAGGAAAATTATTAATGTTTCTGGAATTCACCGGTGCAATGAATCTTCTAGACATGAACTAAGTTGCACTCTTACCTTTTCTGATGAAGGTTGTGAAAACATAGAAAGAAGAGTTTCTTCTTTGGCAATTTTGATCATCTAAATCCTCATTATACCTATATGTTTTCAACACAATCTTAGGATGACATCAAGGTGCCTCCTATGCACACACAAAAAATGAATGCTATTTGAAGTGCCACCTCCGAAGTGGAAGAAGAAGAAGTAGAAGATTTCTTTTCCCGTGAGGAATCGTAGCCGTTTCGAAACCGACAGTCATGACTGTGGCATCCAGATTATAAGGCCAAATAACAAAAGTGAAGTGTTTCTCGTCCCCGCCCGCCTCCTTTTTGGTCGCCGCCGCCTCCTTTAAAAATTTTTTTTACTATTTACTATTCAGAAGAAAAAAAGCCCCCAAAAAGGCAAAAAAACATAACAAAAAAAAAAGAGAGAAAAAAAAGCCTGTGATATACATTTTGTTTAAACAGCTTCTTAAGTGATACAAATCATTTGTTCTGTCATACATTGCATCAGTCTACTCACATAGCACAATATCTGTGAATAAATAGGCTTGGCCAGCTATAATTAGCATGGCAGGCATCTTGGAAAAAAATTGCAAAAAATTGCAAAATAGTAAATAGTAATGTCCTTCCTCCTCCTTTTTTTTTAAAGTCCGGACGAGAAACACATTATTTTTGTTATTTGGCCTAATGGTTATGAAGAACCTTTAACGCTTATCCATGACCTTAAACTTGTGTTTGCCCAACAAGTTTATGGATAGAGGCTTCAGTTTGCGCATGAGATTGAGATTTATGTCGCTGTCGCGGTTGAATGGAAAATACATAACTCATCATTTTACTGAACGTAGATTCTGAAGTGGATTAATGGGCGGTGAGAGAAGACTGTACGTGAGACGCACTATAGACAAAATGATGCAGTGCCCATGCATTTAAAGCGAAATTGGTCGAAGTACATGTATATAAATAGTTCCAGTGTACATGAGACCGAGTAAGAGAGTGAGAGTGAGAGAAAGAGAGGGGAGAGAGAAAGAGGGAGAGAGAGAGAGGAGAGAGAGAGAGAGAGAGAGAGAGAGAGAGAGGGAGAGGAGATGATAGGGGTGTAGATTACATAGTGGGTGGGGTGAGATGAAGAGATAATAAATTACTAATTTGTTCAAAATTGCATTCCAGTAGATTTCGTCTTCATGTCCCCCCCCCCTCCTTCTTACACCGTTCCTTTGTACTAGTATTTTCACGTGGTTCGATTTATCATGTATAGTCTATAGGAAGTTGGCGAATTATCAATACTTTGTATCATTATCATAAGGTGAAAATTGACTTTAAACCCATACCAGTGTGTCAAGATGGAATTAAACCAAGAAACTTTAATTTATTGTTCCTATGTATGATTAACAAGAGAAAATATGTCAAATTCCCACCTCCCTGGTTTCATTTATTAGATTCGAAAATTCAAAGTGTCTTGATACTCGGGTAACAGTTCTTATGAGTCTTTACTAGACATATTAAAATGCCTTGTCATTTCCTCCCGACTATCAGCCCACCATATCAACGCCATAAGCGTGTTAACATTTTCTCCCAGGTGCTGAAAATTTTCACAGTACCCCCCACTCCCTCCCCCACCCAAAAGGTGTAGGTTATTGTGAGTGACTTGATAGGGTTGCCGTTGGGGCTGGGGAACAGAAAAGGTTATCCGACTTGCAGACAATAGAGAGACATAAAGGCTCCTTTAATATAATGATTGCATTGAAGTGCCTGCCAGTTGGGCTGCCAGTGCATTCGTTAAAAAAAAACCTGCTTTCTAAAAATAAAGTGACAGTTCCCTGAAAGTCTGCTTGAAACTTCAGTTACCTGAAATAATTGGGACATTTTTAGAAAAATTATTAATCGAAATTTTTAGGCGTATCCAGCATCCAGAGCTGCTGTACACTCCCGTTAATGATTAACGGCCAAGGAGCCCCCCCCACAAAACCGCAACAACAACAACAACAACAACGAAAACAACACCAACAACAGCAAACAACATAACATGCAGTTGGGTTGAAGCGAGCCTATAGCCCGTAGGGCTCCCCTTTTAGGGAAATATTCTGCCCCTGTGTTATTTATTTCTGGATACGCCATTGGATTGGAACACAATGGGTATACTTATATACTCCAATCAAATCAAATTAAATCAAATCAAAGCAAACTTATTGAAATGGAATTCCCAACTTTGGACTATTTTCAATACACAGGTACATACAAAGAACAACAACAACGACCACAATATTATGTTTATACATTCGAAATAGGTTACAAACTAATGACTTAAAATGCGTCAATTATGAAAATAATCAATATCCCGTTTCAGATAGGACCACCGACGCATTAATATTGAATAAGCTAATCGCCCTTTCATTAATGCTACCTCGCACTTTGGTAGTGGGCGGTCTAGGCCTCGACATTGCAATTGGCACCTCGATTAAGAGATCGAATGCACGAAATGGTCCTAAATTTAGAACCGCTTGAAGGTATTTGCAATTAGAACATAACACTTCATCCATTAAAATGTTCTATATTTAATTCTGAAATGGATACAAACCGTCTAGAATTACATCTCATTCGATAAGGATACCACAGTATATAATCTCTTTTTAAAGTAAGGAGTGGTTACATTTTACATTGAAAAAGAAGAAGATCTGGGGTATCCAGGGTCGCCCTTCTCTTTTTTTTGTTACAGCGTTTTAGGAAAGAGAAATCGTGAATAAATATATGACTCTCATAATTATTTTCATTCACGATTTTCTCTTAACCTTTAATTCAAAATCTAGTTTCCATAATACATGAGTCGTAAGCGTAGAACTGTCCCGGTGGGGGTCGGTACTAGTGTATTCGGAGTAAAGGCAGGGGAGGGGGCAATTATCCCTCTTGACTTTTTTAGACCAAGAGAAAGAAACGCACTCACTTTATTATAGTAGTTAGCAAGTTTGGTATCATTATAAACCAATAATCGAACCGCACGAAATCGAGACATATAGTCTAAAAATATTTACATTTTCTTCCCCCAAAAGTCATGTTTGGAGATACATCCCCAAAATAAATAAATGCAAAGCAGGACCCTTAAGAAATGGCCTCCAACATGAAAGCAGGAAGGACATATGGATCAGAGTAGGGTAAACAAACTAAGGATTTGCCCCTCCAGAGGCCAATGTCTGGATACGCCACTCTGGGGGCGGGCTCTTACCCAAACGACCCGAATATATCGATGTTCCTCGTTGCAAATAATGATACATACATGAAAAAATAACCTTTGCCCATGACTAGCCACTTGAGTTTTTCGTGTATGAATTCTTCAATCTAGATTAAAATTATTCATTAAAACTCCATTAACTTCAGAACATTATATGCCACTGTCATTATATTCATAAGCATTTAATATATTCATAAGCATTTGATATATACATAAGCATTTGATATATTCATAAGCATTTGATATATTCATAAGCGTTTGATAGGCCTCTGTTGAAATATAATGCGGTGTAGCTATGGGGTTCGCTCGCTATTCATATAAGGACCGCTATATATTCTTAAGGACCGCTATTCATAATCGAAGAAGAGGGTCGCTATTCATGATACGATCGTATTATGAATAGCGACCCTCATTTCGTATTATGAACAGCGGTCCTTATGAGTAGTGGCCCCCAATATAAATTATGAATAGCGCTCCTTCCTCGTGTTGATGAATAGCGACCCTCATCTCACATTATGAATAACGGTCCTTATAAATAACGGTCTTTACGCCTTTATGAATAGTGACCCCCCTTTCATTTTATGAATAGCGGACCTTCACGTATGGGAAGTTCTACGTTATGAATAGCGGTCCTCACGACTAGCGAGGTTACCCTGTATAGGCTGTAGCAATAGTCTAGTCATAGTGGGGTGAGACACTTGTCTTACTATTTTGCTGGAATTCGAGGAGGCGAAGAGAGCGAGCACGTGAGGGTACGGATTACTGAACGTTTTCCCCTCTCCCTGTCACGTCACTCGCTTTGCTATGGGGGGTCATTCCATGTGGAGGGTAGGGGGTTGAGGGAGCCCTTGTAGCAACACCCCCTTTAAATTTCACTCTTACTGTACTTGTCAGACTTTTGAGATAATGTTCAGTGCTGACATGACTGAGGAAAACAAAACAACATAACTGACTGACATAGATTTTTGCGAGCCTCGGCCATATCTCAGACACAATTTATCAAAATTTCAACAAATTACAGAATTACATAGTTGAAACAGATAAGGTGGCTACTCGAAGTTAATGCTCACATTCACAAAAATAAGGCTGACTGACAAATCGCTTCAGTGCTAATAACACCGTCAAAAACCGTCATCACACACTCTCACTTTTGCCCGTCTTAATTTGGGAAAATATAATATCTGATTCCTAGAAAGCGTGATCGCTTATGATACGATCTGTCTAAATTTATCCCGAGTGGGAAGGATATAATAGAATGTACCAAGTCATTCCAGTATGTGTCACTTTCGGTTAGTGGCGTTTGGCTAACTTGTCCAATTTCCGAGCCTGTATGGCGGTCTATAATTATTTCGACTGAAATTGAAGACTTCAGCAGTTTATTAAGAGTTTACCAGCACTGCTGGAACATTATTTTAATGACGTATGAGGCGGTTGAACATGGTGTTCGGCCAAAGGAAAACATACATGTTTGCTTTGATTGTAGCTTATTTAGGGTAATTTATTTCGAGCTGATCGCAACATTATCTTGTAACTGTGGCACCGGTTTCCAGGCATAAAATGCAAACAGAAATCTATATATATTCTCACATGTTTTGATTACAATGTTTTTAATGTGAAATTAACATTCTATTTCTTGCAGTCATGGTTATGCTTACTAATGGAGAAAAATACTATTCGTGAGTAAATTTTCTTGAAGCAAATGTAGCAAGATCATACAAATATAGTATTTTTCAACATGTGTATGTCAACATATGTAATTAAAGGAAAAAAGTCGTAAAATACAAACATTTTCCAAATAATTGCTTTGATCTTGGGTTCTTCTTTCCATATAGATAATTATAACATACACTTTTCATAATGACTTGTAATCGATTTCATGTATAGTTGCATACTACATTACACTTTATTGTGATAAGTTAATCTGAGGCTTAGCCGACCTAGCAACAGATTTTTGTTTGTTTGACAAGACAAAGAAAATAAAAGATCAACGAATTATGGTAGAGAATGACTTGTTATAAAGATGGGGAATTGTTTTCAATACTTCATGAAATAGTCTTGCACCCATCTCATTTCTAGAAAAGGAATATGACGTATTTTACCGCATCCCCTTTAAGACCAGTATGGAGACTGAATTGATAATATAACACGTACATACGAATACACGTGACTCCTCCAACCACTGGCGTAGCGTGTATCCAGTCATTTGCGGGCAACGGCAGGATGGGGGTGGGGTGGGAGGCACCTGCTTTAATAGTAAGAATAAGGGAGGGGTCCCATACTATTCTCATCATTTTCTCCCCTTTCTCTCTCCGCCTTCTCATCTTTTTTTCTATTGTTAGCCTTCCTTTTGGAGGGGTGTTGTGTGCCTCTCTGTCTCAGTGTCGCCGCGCCCCGGCGCTTCCTAATCTACTCCTCTGCCTTCATTCTATCATCTCTCATATTTGAAATAGTGCTGATTACCGAAATGACAAGTGAGAGGGGAGGTCCATTAGGTAGATCTGTAGTAAACCACCAAAGCCAAAAATAGTATAATTTCAGAACGCAAAACCAAGAAAGGTTCTCGCCCTCCTTTTTAGTCTATACTGATAACCTTCAGCTGAGAGGTGATTCTCTGATGTGTGGTTTCTTCCACAAACTATCCCAAAACACGCAATATTGTTATACAGGTAAAGGTGAAACTGGAACAGGGCGATACAGATTGTTATCGCGCGCTCATCCGACCTACTTCTTTTATTCTCAAAAGGAAAGTGATGCAACTGGGAGGGGAGGGGAGGGGGGACACATGCTTTCTGGCAACTTCGTATATCATTGTTTTATTGTTGTTTTGTTGTTGTTGTTTTATTTAACCATATTATTAATAGAGCTGAAATTTAGTAATGTAAAAGCATTATTTATTGTCATCACATGCTCACTGTCTCACATGAGGTTGGATTTGGAATAGGGTAATATTGCCGGGGTCATATCGTGGGGAGGGGTTGGTAAACATAAAACAGAGATATACATGTATATAATTTTACTTTCATGCTGTATTTTTTCCTTTTTATTTGAAAAGAAAAGAAAAATAAGTTGTAAAAAGTATTACGAGTAATTTAAGTTATTTTCATCCCTGTATTATATTCCAGAAGAGACATGCAGCATTACGTTAATTGTTGTCATTCCTGGTTATTATAATCTTTACTTTTGCACGCAACTATCTATGTTACACTATAATTTTTATTTTTAAAATTATTTTATCTAATGTTATAAAATGAGAATGATCCTATTTGTTTGGAATTTAATCAATAAAATTTGAATTGACTTACGTTGATCTCCCTGTAGGTAAGTACACCCCAAAAAAGTGATAACATTTGTTTGTTTGTCCCCGAACACATTTTGTATTGAAAAGTTTCCTAAAAACTGTTAAAATCGATGTTGCTTGTCGGAAAATGTTCTGGTCGAAAGAGTATAACCCATTTTATACCCATTTTATTATGCCTGTCCAAGATTTCTCGGACGGGTATCCCCTAACTGTATCCTGAATCCATTATAGTGGTTACATAAATTTGCATGGATTATCGGATGGGGGTGGGGGTGTAAATGTGTGAACAACCGACAAAAGAGCAAAAGTATCGAAGATATCGACTAACCATTTTATTTCTTTAAGGAGGTGAGGTGATTTTGTATTCCTGTATCAATCCACCCATACAATTAAGGGTTTAATTAGTGGCTATAGGATTTTGAAAAAAGTGCCCGCAAATTCTGAGATGATTGAGTCAGGGTAAACGAGCTTAATACACATCTTCATAAACGATATCTGACTAGTACTAGTAGGACTAATATATACTGTGCATACAGAAGTAGGCCCGACGGTTCCGTTGTTTGAAGGACATTTTGCATTGCGTGGAGATATCAGGAAAGAAGCCCCCTGTTAATTCATCAAACAGGAACTCTGAGAAGGCCTCTGCTTCCTTCAAAAGAGTTCGGTCTTGGAAAGACAATTATGTAAAAGAGGTATTTCGGCCCCGACTGCCATGACACTTGACAGGACTCACAGCTATATTCAAAGGATCTATACGTACTGCATGGGTAGTCGTTTTCTGCACATGGGTCAAGATACTTAGACAATTCTAAATAAAACGCCTCGGCTTTTGACGTAAGAAGATGCACTTAGAACCTGCAACTTATTATTTATCATTATATGCCAACATCCTAACCGACTCCAAACCGATCGATTCTTCGCTAAACGTGACACTGGCCTACTGACAAAGGAATGCCACTTGGGTTTCAATGGATTCGGGGAGGGGGCGTACGGGCCGGTCGTTTATGCCCCCTAACTCCGCCTGTAGTAGAACCCTCTCACAGTGAAGATCAAGAAACAGGCCTAGATAATTTGCCTTTGCGACAGATATCTCCATGACGGTCGAATGTGGCCACTGAAATGACCTTTATGACGTCACAATTAGGGTTTCCGAAGAGGAGACGGTCGTGGATATGGATACAACTTTTTAGCAATGAGTGCCCTGCTGCTTTGGTAATTTCCGACTAGATTAAGTAGTTCCATGTTATTATCCCATAAAAGCGTGTTAATTTCAATTAAAGGAAAACAAAAACTAATCTGTAATACGAAAGCATCGGTTATAACCTCTAATCTCCTTTAAACTCGACATCTTTTAATCTCCTTTAGGCTTTAGCCTACTTTAGACCCCTTTTAAAACCTCCCATAACCTCAGATGACCTACATAAAATGACCAGATATTTGATCAGGCATACCCCTTTTCACTCATTACAAATACATGCATACAAATGGATGGATGAATAAATAATTACATCAATGAATATATTAATGAAAAGATAAATAGGTAGATGAATAAACAGATATGCACATCGAAAAAAAGATAAAATAAAATACAGAAATAAAAAATAATCGATAAATAAGTAAATGAATGAATGAATAAGATAAATAAAACGAACAAACAAATAAATAAATAGATATATTATCTACAATGCTTATTCATAAAGTTGACCAAATAGAAAAAAAATCTTGAAAACGTGTGTTTACTTGATATATTGGCCTCGGTAAAACAAGTAGTCGGACCAGGGCTAGCCAGATATTATGTTCTTTCGAGGAAACGTACAAAATCAGGCCTGTCGAAAATCGGGAAGGAAATCACGACTGATCATTTTGAACAGGTTTAGTGAGAGGGCAAATCTTGTGCCGTTTTTATTTTGGTAACTTTGGTGGACATGGCAGTCTGGATCTTCTAAATTTAGATTTCAAGCAAGTTCAAGTACAAAAGAGAACGGAAATCAGCTTCCAGTTAGAGATGGACAAAGAGAACAAGAACAGACGAGGAAAATACATGTAGGATAACAGGATGCCAGCAACTGGGTCTGTCTGTGGAGAACACACCCCCAACAACCAACCAAACAAAAACCTACGGCAGACAACAACAGAACAGCAAGAAAACACCATCTCCACCAACGGTAACAACAAAATACTCTTATATTTTTCAATGTCTTCCACTGCAGTTGAATTATGGGTAGATCTATTGAGAGAAATGTTAGAAAACATTTGAGGGTTCCATGAATATAAGTCACATGATTAACCATCAAGTGTGAATTAAAAGATTTTTTTCCCCCAGGTTTTGTCAGCGGCAAGTACATGTATGTAAAACGAGAGATTTAACTGAAGGAATTAACGAGTCATTTTCGGAGAAATATATTTTTCACGTGAATGATGAAACACATGTTTCTTGCAGCTTTTAACACTCGTAACACTTAAAATTGTGTTGCGGAAGTTTTTGTTGCCTAGAGGCTACAGCCATGTCTGTAGCAAGAGAAAATATATTCATTTTTGTGCTCATCAATGCTTCTTATTTTCTTTCACTTACAATAGGAATATTAATAACTTATAAAATCCCATATCAATACATCAAGTTAATTCCTTAAGTAATATACAAGTAAGATTAAGTGTTAGCCACGTTAGGAATAAGCAAGCAGACAATAAAGACCCAAACTAACACAACTCAAAACTTTTCTTTTCGTAATTTCTTCCTCAAAAGAGGAGAATTTATTTGTTGAACAGTTCAACTCAATCTGTATTTACAAAAGAATATAAGTAGAAGCTTAATTACTATTTGTCTATCACCAAATATTTTGATAAGTTGTCTGTCAATAATAAATGGAAACTCTTAACCAATGCATAACAGACGTAGTGTAGAAGTCAAGGAGGCTTGGAATATAACAGATATTTTGAATATCTCTATTTCGAAATGCACTCATACATTCGTGATATATAGCAATAATTTTAGCAAGTACATTAGAGTAAATCAAGACATACATCCATTTGCAACCTGGCAATATTTAGAAAGAATTCATGATAAAATTCCCTTCTGTCATGCCCCATATGTACACACATCTTGAAGTTTTTAATCCTCTTTTAGTATCTCCTTGTCGTTGTTTCTTTATTTTCAACTGGTGACATAACTCCCTTTATTATGGTGTACCTTTGCATAAACAGGGAAATGTATACATGTATTCCTCTTTTTTCCTTTGCCTCTGCATAATAGCACAATAATGTGGAACTTCAGATTTTGGATAGCAGATCAAGAAGTCCATCAAATCATACTTTTTTGTGTGTGATTGTAAACTGTGATGTTTTCCAGGAGCAAACAATTCAAATTCATATTAATCACATATCTATAACATTTACAAGAAATCAAATAAACCATTGCATTTTAAGGGGTCATATATGTATATGTTAGTTAACTCTCCTTTCTCTTCCATAGTGGCATTTGTAGGATTCTCTGAAAATCTCTCTACAAATATTTCTAAGCCCAAGTGCCATGAATTTACATCAAACAATGAACAAAATATGCTATCAATATTCAAAATACAAAATATATGAAATAGAAAATGTGACAAAAAAAATCACATGGTTAAACACCCATACCTTCAATATATCAAATTAATCTTACATCCACTAGATTTATCTCGATCAAATATAAATATTGTACTAGATGTGATGATTAGAGGTAGAACATAACTGCTATCTTATTCATAATCAAAAGGGTACAAATTAAAAGCATAATTAAATAAAACTTTTACAAAATAAGGGGTTCAAGTTTTTCCATACTGGTTATGACAAGCATTACAAACCTGTTCGATTTTGTTGATATAAGATTAGCTGACTACAAATTTAGCATAATTTCACATGTTTCACATGAAATGCACAACACCAAGATATAAAGTTGTTCACACACAAGTTTCAATGTTAAAGCCAATATAATGTTTCATGACATATATTATGACACACTATATACGACATAACTTCACAAAATATGTACATATTTGAAAGGGATTCCAAACATGTGCGTATAATTTACTTTTGCAACTGAAGTCAGCTCAATATGGCCAGGTTTGTTTGTCATATAAAGGCATCATAGATCACTCATTGACCATCTACAGTTGTGCCTTTAAAATGATCACACAAGTGCATAAGCTCAAATTCACACGAGATTAATAAAATCCTTGAAAATAACAATGAAGCAAAAAACAATAGTCTAGCTATGAATTCAAAGTAGATGCCTAATTCTTGAATAACATTAACTCTCCACGACTCCAATGCTCATCAGAGGTTTACCTGACACGCCAACAACTGATGCCTGCAAGGTGGATTTTATTCGCATATATGTTATAACACATAAGGGTGAATTGAACCTTTCATAACCTGGTTTTGGGAAAGGACCATCCATAAATTTGAATACAAATGTAAATCAGTTATGCGTCAATCAATAAACAACATAAACATCAAAATAGAATTGTAGGAACAACTGAAATGAATTTTCCATATCATGACCATAAAAATCTAAATGACTACTTAACGAACTTCATGACAAGTAAAGATGTGATATCTTGGACTGGATCCACAGAAAATATGTTACAACAAAATCGACAGGTTGTGTTGCTTAACACGAAAGTCAACCACTACATCAACATCCTCCATATCAATTGACCTACGGGCAAGAAGGTCTGAGCACATAGGAGGTCAGAAATTGTATAGTTTCTGGGTAATATGAAATGGACACATATTTCATCACATCGACATGACTTGTGCATATACAGGCTGTTTGTCAAAATATTCATATCTCCTTTCCATGAAGCCACGCATGAGAACAACTCAAATGAAAAGGAAAGAGAACAACATTTTTTGCTGTTGTTTTATATCGTAGAAGTATCAAAAGCGAACAGTTTGCCCATTGAAATCTGTGACTTTCCACAATTTTCAAACCTTTTTCAATCTTCCAATGCATTAGCCAAAATCTATGGCTTATCTGGGTATTAATATTCACTGACATAGGACATCTTGAAAGACAACTTAAATTTATATCTTTCAGTACATCCTTCAATTTCAGAACAAAAACAAGAGCTTCCACAGGGAATAATGCTTTACTTGGGCAAAAGCGAATCGGAATACATAGACCAGCCAGTATGAGGCACTACATCTCTCAACCTATTACAAAAGAGGATGTTTTCAAACAACCATACATGTGTAAGATAAGATTAAAAAAAGAAATATCAGTATCACGACGGCTGTACATTTTCACTCATGATATTTTTAATGATGTAATTTCATAAAGTTCCGATACTGTTACTTCAGAATGATCAAGGGCTTAGTAAGATCTGACTGCTGGCGGGACAGTGGCACAGTCTTGTTGGTCCAGGGTCTCGTCAATGACTGGTCTGTACTCTAGCTTGACCTGTGAAAGAGAAAGACAGAGAGAAAGAGAAGGAGAGAGAGCGAGAGGGAAGATATTGTTAATTTATAAAAGCAACCAATTAGACAACATTAATAGTAGACAACAGAGAGAAACTGATCCCTGTAATACGACTAGTACGGTATTACAACACACACACACCAAAAAAAAAAAAAAGGATAGAAAATCAGAATTCAGAGTTTTAAATCTTTAATAGCACATTGATTATCCTATAGCTTGTATTAAGACATGGCACTTTACGTTGTTATTTTGATTACATTTAAAAAATTGATGTGACAAAAATTTCTTAATAGTTTTTGCTTCAGAAAAGCAATATTATTGTTGTTCTGTTAAACCACACCATTCTCTTCCACGTATCAGGGGAAAATGCTTAATAAGTAACTGGAAAATGGACAGACATAAAGTAGACTCAAATCATAATGCTGCATATGATTATGTAACTCCAAACACATCTTTAATAAGTTTGAGGAAAAGAGAACAAGTTTTTCTATGACAAACTATCTTCAGACTTGACCTTTTGAACTTTAGACTCTCTTTCTGCAGGTACTCTGATACCTTGTAAATTACATTCCTTCTTGTTTACAAATTTTGATCAAGAAATCACTCATCAAGTATTCCTTGTAGATTTCTCCTCTCCTGTAATTTACAAGCCAGCCATTGTTCAAGTACCTTCTGGTGTGTAGATTTCACTGAGGCATGTCCTGTGTAATTTACATTGCAATACACAATCTGCCAATTAAAGTTCCTTAGTCTGAGTGTTCATTATAAGTGACCTACTTCTGTTTTAAATTAACTAGAGTTCAATGATACTACAAAAGTAAAGTGAGCATACTTTTTATCTGAATCAAATTGCACTCGTGTTTTTGAACACAGGCGCTTAAAAATGACAATTTTATTACTTGGATGTAATTTTATTCTATTTCTATCACAGAATCGACAGAATTTTTTTGGTGTATTTCTGAAGTTTCTCAAAACCAACATACTCCCAAAAGTTGTCATATTAATTCAAGTTGAACACATGATAAAATGCCTAAAAATTGTGCCACAATATTTTACAGGTACATTGCGTTTCTTATGGGTCTTTTAGGAATCCAGTAAAACTCTGGAGTAAGAGAACCCTTTACTTCTGCTTATTACCTCAATGATACCCCTTTGCTCTAACTCAATTGCATGTAGTGTGATATAAAACAATGCATTGCTTTATATCAAACAATGTCCACTATGAAGCCTGAAAATCTTGGTAAAGAGAAATGACAGGACTTAAATTCAGACAAAAGCCTTCAAACTGCTCTCTGTTTAATACATGCAAAGATTCTCTAATCCTAAACATTGCAGAAAGCTTTGTATGATTTTATAAAATGTTGGAAGGATATAGTGGAATAGACCTACCTCTCCGGTATGCTCATCCATGAGTGACATAGTATGCTTTCTCCAGTGTTCTGAGAAAGGTTTCTTCTCCTGGCCTTCAAGGGGTTTCTTGAAGTCGTACTCATCAACACGATCCTGCAGATGTGGGAGGGCAAGATATACAAGTGTATGCATAATGTTCAGTGAACTCAATTATTGTATGTTTTACCTTCACTTCTAACTCTTTCTTTTCTAAAAATGTATTTCTTACCTTCTTTCTGTCTTTCACTTCTTCTCCTCCTCTTCCTTCTTCTTTTCCTATTCTTCTTTAATCTCCCTCCTTTTCTCTCCTCCTTCTTGTACTTCCTTTTCTTTCTCTTTTCCTTTCTTCTTCCTTCATCTTTTTCTCTCCTCCTCCTCTGTGTTGTTCTGCTTCATTTTCTTCTTCTCCCTCCTTTTCTCTCCTCCTCCTTCCTTTTCTTCTCCCCCCTTCTCTCCTTATTCCCCGCTCATCCTCCTGCACTTCCTTCTCCTTCTCACCATAAGCCCAATCCTAACCTAAAAGCAATATCCCTGGAGCATGCAAAGTTCATCAAAACTAACCTTGAAATCTTCCCTAGCATGGGCTCCCCTGCTCTCCTTGCGTGCCTCAGCGCTGACCATGGTCTGGACCGAGTTCAACAGAAGGTTCTGTAGCTCAAGGGCCTCAACCAGATCTGTGTTCCACACGATGCCACGATCAAAGAGCTGAAAAGAGAACCACATCCAGATATTTCTTTATTTTCTGATTCATTCATTTGTATATTTACTTACTCATTGATTAATTTATTTATACAGTCAAACCTGTTTATAGCAACCGCCCAAGGGAACACAAATAGTGGCCGTTGTAGACAGGTTGGCGTTAGCGGCCATCTTGATTTTGAATAATTGATTGACAACGCGTCGCCCGCAAGGCCTCTCCAGTGCGCCAGTCCGCTAACAATTCTCCGTAACTTTATAAGGCAGGGCTCAGTTGAGCCAAAACGAGGCAAAGAGCCGATCAATAAATCTAACAAAGCTATTTTATTTTTTGGTGTTTAAAAATTAAATAAACAAAGAGTGGTACAAAATACAAAATAATTTAACATATTGTTATTTCTTTAAAATTGTCCGGCATTTTTTTAAAAACGCATATCAAAAATAATTTAAAAGAAATAATAAATAATAAATGAACGAGCCTGAATAATTGATTGACAGACAGTGCCCCGCCCACTCACCAGGCCTCTTGCAGGCCGGCCTGTGCGCAAACAAGCGAGGCATTTATCTCGAAGTTCATGACAATGACGCTGTATTGTTATTATTTCAATAGGCACAGCCCATAATGAAATGTGCAAGAAACCATATCCTGTCGGTAATTAAATGTTTTGATTGAAGTTTTAGTAAAAGCTTGAGGTTGAATAGTTTTTTCGTGTGTAAATGATCGTTAGATCTAGCTTTATAGGCTGCCGCTGTGTCGCCGATTGCCTAGTTGCTCAAGGTCGCTACACAGCTGTTGTTGGTCGCTACACGGTTGGCGCTGGCGCTCGTTGTGTGGGCATTTTCGGTGGCCGCTGGTCGCGTTAGGCAGGTGGTCGTTGTGTACAGGTTCTTAACTACATGAAATCTATCGGGATTTAAGTGGTCGTTTTGGACAGGTGGTCGTTACAGACAGGTGGTCGCTAAGACAGGTTTGACTGTATCAGTATTTTTTTTTTTTTTTACTGATTTCAATTATCAATTTGTCTATTTCTTCATATGTTACATATCTTATTTATTCATTTGGTATTTATTATCTAATTAATTAATCTCTATATTCATTCATTAATTAATCTACTAACTTCATCATCTATATGTTAAGTTCATATGATTTCACAGAGCAGCACAATTTCCTCAACAGTGGTAGTCTTCCATGAGGCCCTGTTTTGAAATTCGAATTAATTTATGAAAAATTCTAATGATAACCCCATAACGAAACAAAATTCAAAAGAGAGAATATATACCTACAAAGAAACTATGTACACTTGTAAAAAATGAGAGAGTTAGGATTACAATTACAGTTTTTTTCATGGAAGCGCTTTAATTTGAATTCTGGTGAAAACAAAAAAAATATTTACAATTTCAACAGACTGGAGGGATCTAAAACAATGACACACTTCTCAATATGTACTAATATATTTCAAGTGATTACCCTTAAAATAATATCAGCATATTTTTTCCCCTCTGAAACAGTTTCAAAATACACTTTATTGAATTAGCTCTCTAAAGTGTGGTCCACAACCTTTAGCTGGTACTCGTCACATTTCAAATAGGATGCCATTTGAAGAACCATCCTCTTCAGGGGGACATTTTTTTCTTCAATGATACTCTTCCGCACTAACATCAAATGAATGAAAAAGGTCAAACAAATATATTTTCACCCTATCCCAGAACAGAAGCTTCTCTTGAAGTCGTTGACTCACCTTGATGTTGTCAAGGTTCTTGTAGACATCGCTGATCAACTCACAACCTTCTGACAACGTCTCTCCTGTCCTGAATACTGCTGCATTGTTCTGCATGGTCTGTTCAAGAGACATCAAAGATACAGAGTCAAATGCATTGGATAAACAAGCACAATACCCCAATATAAACAGGAGTAGCCTGAAAAGTATCAGTCAATACTTCATACTTACACATAACTAAGCATAAACCAAGGTCATATCCCAATTTAGATTCATAAAAGTAACTATTAAATTAGTTGAAGCAATGTTAACTTTACTTGGCTAGATTTCTGTTGTTGTCTTTATTGAAAGTAAGTGCATGAGATGTAATTCTTTTTAAATGCCAATGATATATCCAGATTAAAAAAAAAAAAATCAGCTCTTACTTCCATAGCAATATTTTGCAATATACTCTAAAATGTGGTAATAACGTCTTTGCTCAAGGCCTAATCTCATCAATGATAGAAGGTTAGAGCTTGGGTTATGATTAAAGTTTTAGGTTAAGTTTAGGGTTAGGGGTTATGGTTAGCCTTTAAAATAGATTTTAGCTGTGTGTTAACAAAGTAGCGCTGTAAGGTTTTTTTTTAAATTTATAACTACAGCACAGCACAGGAGAGTATATTTATATAGTAACTGTGCTATGTAAATCGATCTTATTATCATTATTATTCAGCTTGGGTGTTATGTTTAATATTGGGTCCAGGGCTTGAGTATGCGATTCGATTGGTGTTAGATGACAACAATTGCTCTACACTCTGGAGCAATTGTTGCAAGAGCATACATCATGCAATTTGAAATGCAATGCAATCTTTCATGATCTTTAAATGTGGCAATATTTGATGACTCTGTTCTTACTCTCTGCATCTGGAGCCTGAGTTCAGCAGCCTTGATATCACCATCAGCATACCTCAGCTTGTCAAGATTAGCCACTGAAACCTCACCAGCATTCTAAGGGACAATGAGACAATAGATGACGTTGAGTACTGGTCATGTAATTTCATTGTGAAAGGAATAAGCCACTTCGTCTTCGGGGATAGCACTCGTACAAATGACCCCTATATATCCACATATCTTTTACACATGGAGACGTCCCACTTTGTGCATTTAGGAATAATCACTGCCAAAGTGATGGAGGTGCTTCATGAATACATTTTGATTGCCCTCTTGAAAAAAATCTTTCACTTGTGTATCATAGAATGTACCGCAGGTGCATAAATGAATACTGATTTCATAATTTTCATGAACACGTATCCAGTATTCGTCTTTATAGCTTTTACAGTTTTGTACAAATGACCTTTACCTGCCCATGCGCAGATAGTATATCTGAAGTGGCTTATTGTCTAGAAAATTTCATGAATGGTTGATTATGTGGTAAATGGGAATGACTGTACATGTACATGTATGTTATGATGTTTAGAATTTGTGAAAATCATTACATATTCAGTAAAAACAAATATCAAAATTGATGCCCATCAATGATCTTGATATATTTTACTGTGATAACAAAGGCATTAATTCTCAAAAAGAAGATGTTTCATGAAGGGATACATTGAGGCAATGCCTTTCTCTCAACTAACAAATGCAATCTTCCACTTTAGAATCCAAATTTGGTCTGTTTGAAAAATATGAAATTCATTTTCTAGTATTGAAAATGGTTGTTTAAAGCATAATACCAGCACTTTTATTTTCACAAGCAAATGTTATAAATAATATTGTAAAGAAGCATTAACAAGAAATAGAAACACACATTAATAAATTCCATCTAATCTTACTAGTTTGACATCTGGTATGCGCTCTCTCTGCCTGATCAAATTCAAACTCATTCATTTTCATTAATGAGTGTTAAAGTAGTACCATGAAAAATCATAAAAACTTAAAGACCCTATCCGATGAAAAAACAGCTTTATATAAGTGGAAAACTTAATGAACGTAGAATACAAATATAAAGGAATAAAAAATATTTTCCCGTTCAGTATTGCACAAAAGCAAATCAAAACCTCATTTTCCGCACCCCTCCAAATTATAGGTCAACAGGGGTCAAACATGTGCACCCGATCGGCTCGCCTATATAGCTGAGGCGATGAGCCGTGCTTAATTAATGCAAAGTCATTGTGAATCTGCGATAGCTAGTTTTTAGGTCAACTACTCCCGATTTTCAAAGCTTTAGATTTCGAGTTTTCAGAGAGCTGTTTGATACTCGTCTGACAGGCACTAAAGTAGCATATAATTGGTATTATTGTAATCTATTGCTTGTATGCTCTCCTTTGATATATAATTCATCTATTTCATTTTTCACTTCGGATAAAGTCTTTTAACAAAATACAAAAAAAAATTATGTCTGTCCAATCTTACCGCTTTGATGTCTGGAATTTTCTCTCGGCTTGTTCTCCTCCGTGATGGTGTGAGCACAGGCGCGTCCAAAGACCACCAGATCAAGCAGTGAGTTGGCACCCAGTCTGTTGGCCCCATGGACAGAGGCGCAGGCAGCCTCTCCGCAGGAGTACAGACCGGGGACAACGGTATCACCATTCTCATGGCTGTATGTCAGCACCTACAATCATCAGAATGAAATAGAAGATATGAATATGAGGTAATCTATTGAACATTTACTCTGGATCATATTTTGAAATTTACCATAGAACAAATATTTGTAAACTCTGTGACCTAAGGAATAAATGAATACCACGAACCACTTACCAGAGAAACTAAGTACATGTACTTCATCTACATCTAGTTCAAAAGTTTTGAGGTTTTACAGGCTAGTCAGATCTTAAGGATAACGATAATGATCACTTTCACAAGAAAACATTACTAAATTGCTCCTCTCTTATTTTTATTGAAAATCATTGTTGCAGGTCAGACCTCAACCATTTATCCTACAGAGCCTGCCTCAACAATTTTATTGTCTCGTTGGAATCGCTTGGTCATCGATTTCTTTTGACATACCATAACAATGATATCCTGAAAGCCAATAATTTTACTCCTTTGATGTGATGTCACTTCATAGGAAATGATAGTCTCCCTAATGCTTGATTGACAGAACCCTAACAATTTTAGCATTCAGGTGTAACCACTTTTATCGTTATTGTTACATTATTTATGCTCTGATTTATGGTCTGATAAGCCCTTTTTTGGCATTATAGCTACTGACCTGTCCCTTGTAGTTAGTGGGTACCCCTCCCATATTGTAGTGGACCGTGGGAAGCACTGGAACAGGGTCCCTGGTCACATCCACACCGGCAAAGATCTGGGCTGTCTCTGAGATGCCTGGCAGTCTCATGGCCAGCTGCTGGGGTGGCAGATGGGAGAGCTGGAGGTACACATGGTCCTTGTCAGGTCCACAGCCCCTGGAGGGTACAAACATTGGACTATGATAATCACATGTGTACTAGGGCTGTGCATAACCGTGTAATGAGGTACTGGAGTACACTCCTAGGCTTACAGGTGAATACTTGAATACTCGGACGCCATGTTTTTTTAAAAATAAAATAAAAATTAAAAAAAAAATTATTTTATTTTTTTAAATATTTGTATGCCAACACCATACTACGAAGGTTCGTCTCCGAAAACCCACGCAATTTTAATTCAAGTTGCTGTTGAAGGCGCCCATTTGTGCTTTTGAAATTTCACAAATAATAGAAACAATGTTATTTTTAAAACTGAAGATGACAGACAAATATTCCTCCAAGTCCAAACAGAAATCCAGAGATTTGGTCCCAGTTTCTGAGTGGTGAGTTGCCAGTGACACCCTGTGTATGATTGAGCTGGGAAATATTTTTACCCACAGTACCATGCCGGTGCTCTTCTGGCACGGGTAATCGTCGGCCTGGACAGTGCCAGGTGAACGGGGGAAAAAAACAACAAAAAAACAAACTGGCGGCCGAGTATTCGAGTACTCGTCACAGCCTTAATGTGTACAGTTAACAACCTAATTATTCATACTTCTTGTTAAAAAAAAATTTGGGTGTGTTTTTCATAACTCAAAAACGAAAGGTGGACTGGTTGAATTAGGACCCTTGTTAAATACTTTAGATGTAAGCTTTAATATGTCACATTCTCAAGAAACATGAATCAGGCAAAATAAATTTATCACATGCTCAGAAAATTAGAAAACTTGGTAAGGGTATGAATAGTTTAGTTGTTAAGTGTACATTACAATAATTAATATGATAGCTTAAGTACAGCGAACAAATAGTAAAGAATATCAATACAATAACTGTGACAGTCTAATATTTCATGAGCAAGGCTGTATTCAACTACACCACAATAGTGTACCTCATACTGGTAGCTCCATTGTATAAGCTAAATATAGAAATGACCTTGTCTGGTCTAATCTTGGAAAATTTAGACAGGACTTACAAGAGAGGGAGGTTTTAACAACTTTGCTTCTTAGGATTAAAGCCACGCTATTTCTAATGTTCAGTATTCTATCCTCTGGAATCCCACCGTTTCATGAAACAAAAATTCCCAGATTTCCCCCTGATAGGGTTCCCAGAAGTCCGGAATCCAAATAAGAGGCATTTTACACACTTAAAGCCACCATAGCCCATCATCCATTGGATACGCTATTTTGACACAAGACAAAATATAAAGAAATTGGCTACTTTCCTTGAGGGCTCATGAAATTTTCAGATCTTCCTAATCCCTGACTATTCCAAAGCCTTCCCCGTAATCCAGGATGGATGGGAACCCTAAACTAATCCTGTCCTTGACGTTTGCACTCACCTTCCTTCCCTGATCTCAATGGTCATGGACCTTGAGACGACATCCCTGGAAGCGAGATCCTTGGCCGTGGGGGCGTACCTCTCCATAAACCTCTCACCTTCGCTGTTGAGGAGGTATCCACCTTCCCCACGACACCCCTCTGTGATGAGACAACCTGCTCCATAGATACCTGTGGAGTGAACAAGTATTAAAAAAAACTTGCTTAATCATGGTTTTTCATCCAAAAGAAAGGTTAATAGCATTTCATCTTAACAAAATGCCCAAGTTTTCCTTGTTTTTTTTCTTCTGATGGACTTTTAAAATTCCAGGATCTTTAAAATGGTCATTTTACACAATAAAAAGACAACATAACTACTCCTTGAATATACTGTCTGGAAAAAAAAAAAAGAAGGAAATAAATGCTATACTTTTCTACTTCCTATCAAGAAAATATATCTAATCATACATGCATCCTGCATATAGTTATTGCACATATGTTTTTACACAACCAAAGTTTGAAACAAATCTATTTCTCCATCAACAACTAGGAAATTAAAATTGTGATTTTCTGTACAGATCAAATGGGGAGAACCTTGACAGTTGTCAATTTGTGTTTGATTGATGAAAACTTCAAAAATTCATAACTTTTAAAGCTTTATCAGATTTTGCTCACACTTTCACTGATACGTATGTTCCTTTCATTTCCCCCCTTTCATTAAAGCCAATTGAATACAGGGCAGATTTTCTCTTTAACCCAGAGCCTTCATCAGATCACCCAAAATGGTCATTCAAAGTGACCAGTAGATGTTACCTGTGGGGTGAAACTGGACAAACTCCATGTCTTCATTGGCCAGACCAGCCCTGGTGAGCATAGCAGTACCATCCCCGGTGCATGAATGAGCAGAGGTACAGCTGAAGTATGCACGGCCATAGCCACTGTCAGAGAGAAAACAAGACATATTTTGTAATTGTTAGAGGCCATATTTCTGGAGTCGTACTGTTTGACATATGTTATATAAAGCCTGTCTACCTAACCCTACTATAAAAATAATAGAAGAGAGATTAAATCAAAATGTCTCGGAGGAACTCAACCCCAAATACTGAAAGGATCCCAAGCCTAAACAGTCACTCATGGCTTGGTCACATGTGACACAGAAAATTGCAGCCCTGCGCATCTAATGTTCTATGCGAAATCATTATCTGTATGTTAGAAGATATAATATAATAATAATAAAATGGAACGTATTACCCTTGCGAAAATAAAAACAACTAGATGGAACTTCAACTGCGCGCAGTCGATGATGCCTCCGCCATAGAGCAATTTTACAAACCAAAATGGAAGCAATTTTTAAAATTCAAGTTTGATTGTAATCCATCTGTTGGTTCTAATGATAACGCGATCACGAGCTATTTTAGGATACATAATGAGCCCTGTGACCTTTGACCTCTTGACCCCCAAATCTAATCAGTTCATTGGCTCTGCAAGATACATACATGACCCAAGTTTGGCGGTAATCCATCAATCGGTTCTTGAGATAATGTGATCACAAGCTATTTTGCATACATAACGAGCCCTGTGACCTTTGACCTCGTGACCCCAAAATCTAACCAGTTGATTAGCTCTGCAAGATACATACATAACCCAAGTTTGGCGGTAATCCATCAATCGGTTCTTGAGATAACGCGATCACGAGCTATTTTTGCATACATAATGAGCCCTGTGACCTTTGACCTTTGACCTCGTGACCCCAAAATCTAATCAGTTCATTAGCTCTGCAAGATACATACATGACCCAAGTTTGGCGGTAATCCATCAATCGGTTCTTGAGATAACGCGATCACAAGCTATTTTTGCATACACAATGAGCCCTGTGACCTTTGACCTTTGACCTCGTGACCCCAAAATCTAATCAGTTCATTAGCTCTGCAAGATACATCCATGACCCAAGTTTGGCGGTAATCCATCAATCGGTTCTTGAGATAACGCGATCACGAGCTTTTTTTGCATACATAATGAGCCTTGTGACCTTTGACCTTGGACCTCGTGACCCCAAAATCTAATCACTTCATTAGCTCTGCAAGATACATACATGACCCGAGTTTGGCGGTAATCCATCAATTGGTTCTTGAGATAACGCGATCACGAGAACGGGACGTACGTACGGGACGTACGTACATACGTACGTACGTACGGACGGACGGACAACCAGAAAACATAATGCCTCCGGCTACGTTGTAGCGGAGGCATAAAAATGCTGCAGTTTACCGCATCATTGTGAAAGAATCTTAAGGAGTTCCAAATCTATCTTACCCTGTAGCTAGGACTGTGTTCTTGGCCCTGATCCTATGGATAGAGCCATCTTCCATGCACAGCGCCACCACGCCCCGACACTCTCCTTCTTCCATAATGAGGTCCAGAGCAAAGTACTCAATGAAGTATGATGTGTCGTATCTCAAAGACTGTAGAAAGGAAATAGATAGGTGCTCATTGAAGATAAAGTAGAGTGATGGGGCCCATTTCATAAAACTTGTTATCTATAACAACTGCTAAATTTCTATGACAAATTTGCTCTCAGCCAATCAGATGCCATGATTTCAGTAGCTTATAACAGTAGCTCGTAACTTGTTATTGATATCAAGTTTTATGAAACAGGGCCCTGGTCCTGGGACTACATTGTGAAAGAAACTGGAAGCAATTGGAAAAGGTTGATTATGTAGTACATAAGAATTCATGTTTAGTGTTCTTTGCACAAAAATATGAGGAAATGCTAAATACTATAATACTACCTAAGCCAAATGAACACATTAATGCCGTCCCTATCAGTTTGAGCAACACATGCTCTTGCAACAATAGCTCGGGGGTCAATTCTTTACACTAACTAAATTCTTAACTTCAGCGCTGGATCAAACACACTATACATAACCCCAAACCTGAAACTATCCTACAACTCTAACCCAACATCTTTGACAAAATAAAGCCTGGACAATGAATCGGCTGAAGCCATAGTCGCTGGAGCGACTGTCCCGTCAACCGTGAGCAATGTTAGTCATTACCTGTCCATAGAGCGTATGTAGGAGGGAATGACCAGTCCTGTCTGCCACAGCGCAGCACCTATGTGCCTGACCTCCCTTGCCGTAGTCGTAGCTCTGACCTCCAAAGGCTCTCTGGTAGATTTTGCCCTCTTCTGTTCTGCTGAAAGGCATGCCATAGTTCTCAAGCTGGTGGAAAAGTAATGATAAAGACTAAAGTTAAGTTTCAATCTACATGAAGCAACAACGCTTTTAAACATAATTTTACAGTAGCATTTCAAGTAGCAATATGACATCATACAGTGAAATCTGCATTGACAGTCTGTCCAAGGGAGATACCAAAATTTGTCTTTATAGGCAGGCGGTCTACATACACAGGTTTCTTGTTAACATATCAATCAGAATCATCATTTCAAGGGGAAAAAAAAAGGTCTTCTGGACAAGTGGTCTCTCTATACAGGTGGTTGCTATTAAAAGCAAGATTGACTGTATCTCCATAAGTCTAAACAATCATTCTTCTTTTGAGTTGTACAATTTTGCCCTTCTTGCCTCAAATTACTGACTTTAATCTGGTTATATCCTGCCTATCATCTTAAAATCAAAAATTAAATTTTGCTCTGAATATGTCCACAGTATCACTATCATTCATTCAACTGGGAATATTCAACAACAAACCGTCGGACAACGTAACACAGCCTGTTACAAAAGTATCAGGTAGTTGCAACTATACAGGCAGTGCATGACAAACATAATTTATCAGATATTCAATGAGAAACTAGAAATTCAGTTGCCCCACTGCATTGTCCTTTACATAATCACATAAAGATGCTCAAGGTAAATTTCACAAACTAATTCTCTATAATTGATAAGTATTTCACTTAACCTTACTATAACACAAAGTTTACAAATGTATAAATAGAGATGAGTCTTCAGTCATAGTGGCCCCTTTCATTGTTCACCTTCATACAGTCATTGTACTATATCTGATTTCACAATGCACAACCCCATTTAGGATTTCGAGCATGAAAACTTAACTGTCTTAAAAACAGTAAGATACAACGCAGGGTGGTCCACAGGGGGTTTAAACATGTAACAGCGACAGGTTCAAATATTTATTAAACAGTTTTGAAAATTAGCTACATGTTTGAAAATCATGTTCAACAGGTTAATATTCATTCTCAACAAAATCATGTATGAAATATCAGTAATAAAATATGTTTGAGAATGCTACACCAGGGTGCATCTAAGAACCTTAAAGCTTTTAAGCAACCCCTGGAGCCTAGCCACAAGGGACATCGTGTTTCCCATACATCACTCCTTCCACGTTCCACTTTTACATGATTGAATTTTTGTTTGTGGACCACCCTGCAATATAAAATGTTGGGCTGGGTAAACCACCTATTGACTGAAACGGTCAACAGAATCATATTAAATGATCTTTACCTCGATAACAGCCTTTGGGGCCTCCTCTGTCATGTAATGAATAGCATCCTGATCTCCAAGCCAATCCGAACCTTTCACTGTGTCATACCTACCAATTATATGTAAACACATCAAAACATGTTAATGTGATGTTTGTCTATATGAACAGTTGATGTAGACCAAAAGTCAATTACTATCAGTTACTATCAGTATCAAGTAATATCTACAGCAAAAGTCAACATTTTCAACTGAAAATAAGCAAATCCAAGATACATAAAATGGTAATATATCCTTAAAAATTAGATAAGAAATAGAGTTTGCATATGTGTTACACTATTTCATGACACACCTCATTTACTACAATTCAATTCAACGAGTACAGTGCATTGTCGCCAGGGGCTAACTTGAGCAGGCTCACGTTGTTTTGAACCCATATTTCACATCTGGGCAACTGTTCCTTTCATAAATCAGTTCTGGAATTGTTCAACTACTCATATTGTCTCATTATGTTCATTGCACTCCTGTAGTTATAAATGGAAATGTTAAAACTCCCAAACATGTTTTTTTCTGAAACAGAAATATACCTGAAATATAATTATAATTGCATTCACGTTGTGTGCCTAAAGCGACTTGTTCTTCAAATAATCATTTAGTTTGCAGAATCGTAACATTAAGTTTCAGAGAGCAGTCACGGCTACATATTTCAGCACGTTGCAACATATCAATGAGAGATTTAAGTACAGTCCTTTGTTTGTTTCATATCATGTTTAATAGCGCTGTGCTCAGTTTAAATGTTGGGGAATGTAATCAGGTAAACATCATCAAATTTTGTTTATCTGCATTTCCTCTGATTCTAAAAATAACATGGAAAGGGATTAGACAAGATCATAAGATAAATATTTTTTTTAGCTGTACCATTTTATACCTTTGAACACAGGTAGTTTAATATTATTTTAAAAATAAATGGCTTCATGAACTTCAGACCAGGTTAACCGGTACTCCAAAAAAAAAAAGGGGGGGGGGGGCAGAATCAACTCCCTGGACAAGCGCCACCTAATGTTTGAGAAAGATTTTTTGGGGCAGTGAGTTTCATGACTTTATGGCCTACAATCTAAACATCTTTTGTCACAAATTTATACAATTTTGACCTTGTGCACGATCCAAAATTCCAAAAGGACATTTTTTCATTTGTATCGTACATAATGCAGAAGCAACATACATGCATGTAAATAATTTATCAGTGATACTTAGTAAACTTAATAAACTTAGTGCGCCTTGAAATAAGTTCGCATATACTGTGTGTAGGATAATACACACTTAACACTGGGCATGTACATGTTTAGAGGTAAGTGCGCTTATACTCTGTATGGGTGCTAATATAGGCCTCCTAAACTAAACTCGGGATTCATTTGCGATCGATAATGACATGGATCAATTTAGAAATGAATCTGTATTAAATCAAACAAGGATTCTGGAGTTTCGTTGTATAAAGCAAATGACTTATGTCTTCATTCATTCATTATTCAATCTATCTGCTCTTGTCGAGTAAGACAGATACCCACAGCTTTACCCTGAGGGTGGATAGTACGTACAATGAATTAATTCATATGAATCATTTGTATATGGGTGTACATACATGTGCCATCTCCAGTTATCTGGTTCCATGTTCCCCAGAGCAGCATTGATACCACCCTGTATAAGAAAAAAAAAGTGTTACATAACCTTGTTGCGAATAGAGATGAGTATTTAAACAATTTCTATCCGTCATTTTGCTCAATGTAATCCAGTGAAATTCTTCAGCATATTGAGGTAGACAAGCAAAAAGAATTAAGGGATTTGTAAGAACTCTTGTCATATAAAAATGAACACTAACTACAATGTAAACTACAACGTGGGTTCAGAGCGTCGAGAAGTCTCCTCACAAGTTTTTATGGCACGGTATTCAAACTTGCAATATCTCTTCATCTAATCCATATTTCAAGCTCATATTCTGAATGTAGTGACATGGAACTTATAACATCTCAAACCAAATATTTTTTGGTGATAGGTATACTTTAAATATAATTTCTACTATTCATCAATATCAAATAATTATGATACATTAGCGAACAATATATTTGGTGTAACAATACAATTTCTTTTATAAGTGCAACTAAAGTTATCACACTTGATAAGTTCTGGGTAGGAACTATTCGGATCTCAATGAATCAATCCATCAACACCATGTATGTGTGTCACAACTATACCTCTCAATGAGCTATGGATCAGAGTAGAGAACAAACCTGTGCTGCTACGGTATGTGACCTGGTAGGGAAAAGCTTTGTGATGCAGGCAGTCTTAAACCCCTCATGAGCAAGACCAAATGCTGCCCTCAGACCGGCGCCACCAGCACCGACAACAACGGCATCAAACGTGTGATCGACGACAGGGTAATCTCTTGAAACCTAGGAACAGTGTTCAGATGGAAATAATGACTATATTTGCAAATGGCCAAGACTGTGGTAGGCCTATTTGGTCATTCAATGTCCGACATATTACCTACCGGTAGTATTGAGGAGTAATGAACAAAAATTAACATTGAATGTGTCATTTTACTTCACATTTGGTCCGATCCAACAAGCGTGAGTAGGGGAATCAACTTTTCGATGCAAGATACATGTATACATATATACTACAGTGGTCATATTTTATATGCATCAGTATGTGAGGATGTTCACATGGGGTAACCTCCGCTAGTCATAAAATGCAAAGGGGGTCACTATTCATAAAGACATATGGACCGTTATTAATAAGTCTATTCATAAGGACCGCTATTCATAATTTGAGAAAAGGGTCATTATTCATAAGGACCGCTATTCATAATACGAAATTGGGGTTGCTATTCATAAACATGAAGAAAGGGCGCTATTCATAATTTATATTGGGGGTCACTACTCGTAAGGACCGCTATGAATAACGACCCCGATTTTGTTTTGAGAATAGTGACCCTCTTCCCATATAATGAATAGCGACCCTTTTCTCAAATTATGAATAGCGGTCCTTATGAATAGCGGTCCTTATGAATAGCGGTCCTTATGAATAGCGGTCCTTATGAAGAGCGGTCCTTATGAATAGCAGTCCTTATGAAGAGCGGTCCTTATGAATAGCGGTCCTTATGAATAGCTGGCGGACCCCGTCCACATTACTATCTGTCATGGAATTTTCAAGACCTTATTGTAGTTTTCAATATTTGTAAGATTGAAAAAAAAGTACTGCTTGTATTATTTGCATGAATGAATTGCAGTTATTTTATAACATCTGGGGAGAAAAGTAGCTTTCCTCAATCATATCTCCCCTCAAATAAAATACAAGAATAAACAATACACAACCAGAAAACTTGGCCCGACAATGTATTTCTATAAACTGTCTTAAGTCAATGCATTGTATGAAATGTCGTCAACTAACATGTACTGCATGTTCTGAATAGTGAATACAGAATTACGCCCTTAACCTCCCACAAATGAATAAGTTTTTAAAAGCACATTGTCACATAATTTTTACTGCCTCATCAATAAAAACATTGCACATGCAATAAATATTAATAAATCCAGCCCATGCAATAAATGGAAATCATAAATACAAATCAATAAAATATGTTGCTTGCCTCAGTGTTTACTTAGCACTCCATAATAAATGAGTTACATTTATATAACCCATGACAAGCTATCAGCAGAAATTATACCAAAGAATTTTCATTTTTCTATATTTTGACCAAAATGTGAAGTTCTTGTCCGTAAAAGATACTTATGTATTTCCCGTTCATATGTTGCTGTATGCCCTATATGAGAATCTAAGCAGACAAACATGAATTTGAGTCATACTGACGCTAAAAAGTTCCCGGACAAAAATGCAATAACTACAGTGAAACCTGTATGTAAAGACCACTCAAGGGAAACAAGCAGTCTGTAAATGTAATAGGCAAGTGGTCTTCATGTGTACAGGATCTTTTAGTACATATTTCAAAGAGAAACATTATTCCAGTGAAACAGGAAATCTGGTCTTTATAGACAGGTGGTCACTAAAGTAGGTTTCACTGTATGGGTATAGAGAGTACAAAGAGGTTATGGTGATTTACCTGACTTGTTTTAGTTCCATCTCCTGTCTGTCTTCCCTCTATTGAGAAATGAAAGTTCCTGTTATTGGTTGCTGCTGGTCTAACCAGGTTACCTGCAGAAAGCTGTAATGATAAATCAGATGAAATAAAGACAATAAACAATGGGATTGGAATTTTCCTGGTTGGTATCAAAACTTATTTTTCATGTTTTGATAACTGAAATGGCACATATATATGTAGCGATTAAAAATGTAGTAAGTTATCTATACCTGTATCTACTGACGCATTTTTTGCCAGTGCAAATAAACTTGATGGTGTCAGATACAATGATAAGAACCATGTCATTTGTCCTTGGAAAATACTACTTTGAACATGTCATAGCAATTCAAACACGCGAGTTCAAAGAAATTTCTGTACCCTCATTTAAAAAAAATTACAAATTCACGATAAATAGTTTTGCCAAGCAGACCAGAAGTTTTGATTGTGATGACCTCATCAGAAACATATAGTCTGAGGGGAAATGGTTTTTCAGGGGATTGAAAAAAATTGGTAGTTTTACTGCTTTAGTTATGTTGGAAAGGTGGGTTAAAGACCCAGGCGTCATACATAGAAGAGAGTATTCAGCATTTTCTCTTCCAGGGCGTCTTTCAGGCTACCCTGATCTCAGACTCAGAGAGGCAAAGTCTTGACTGGGAAGAACTGCCGTGTTGTTGGTGTTGTGTCTTCTGTCCTTTTGTATGCTTAATCTCCAATATGGGAGACAGTCTGTCAACTGCTGCAAGTCGAGAGAGAGTCTCCCGATTCCCAAATTCAGCCATGCCTTTGTCTATACTGCCTGGCCAAAGAACCCTGAACTTTACTTTACATCTAATACCGGTATTGAACATCTGATAAAACCAACACACAGTCTCTCACACACACGCACACAACAAAACTTTCAGGTGAATTTACCTGTTCAAAAATGACGAATTAGACAAAAAAAGCAAAAAACAAAACAGAAGTCTCCTGCCTTCACAATCACGTTCAATCACTGTATGGCTAGAGTGCCAATGTTCATGCAGCAACCTTTCCTTCCCCTTGACTGTGTCTGCAATTTATGATATATGCAACCAACACAAACAAGTTATTATTACTTAACCATCCGTCTCTATTACAGCAATACACATTCACACACGAAAAAAGTAAAAGAAGTGTGAAATTTTAAATTTTAGTACTTCTTATCCAGAAGCCTTAAAATGCTATCTTTCACGTCAAAAAAAGGCATAATGCATGCAAAGTGGATGTTTGCAGACTTGCCCACGGGAACCTTTGTTGGCGCCAGTGTACTTTCGTATCCAGATTTCGACCCGTAACTCCGGTGTGGAGATACCCTACTAAAACATACCAAAAATCAACTAAATGTTCAAATAATGGTCATGATTTACAGGTCGTTATGTTTCTCATCCCTTTTGTGCCAATTTTCTCATCTTTTTTAAAGTATTTTTTTCTAAAAACGAAGACATTATACACTTTCTCACAGGTTTCACGGCAAACCGCTGCACAATACAATTGCATACCATAAAGCGTACCGACGGTGGGGTGCGTGTGTGAAGTTAGCGACTGTACCGGTAATCTCAGATCACCTTTAATTTCATGCGAGTTGCAGCGAGTAATTCATCATTACGCGCCTGCCCGGCCCCGCACCCCACCGTCGGTTCGCTACCGGTATATACGGTATGCAATTGTATTGTGCATCTGTTTACCATGAAACCTGTGAGAAAGTGTACATGTAGGCCCCCCTACATTATAATGCCTTCGTTTTTAGGAAAAATACTTTTAAAAAGATAAGAAAATTGGCACGAAAGGGGTAAGAAACATAACGACTTTTACAGAGATGCCAAGTTCAAAGATCAGCTATGCGTGACATTTTGCGCGCAATCACGCGGGTGACGGTATAGTGTACGTAAAGCGTATGTCGTACGTTTAGAAATCGCGCGTGCACGTGTGTCATGCATGAGCATGCGTGATAGCCTTTTTCAGACCCTCGATGCGCGACAGTCACGCATAATGCGTGACACAATGGTAGTAGGGTGTCTGATCGCGCACCCGATGTTGTGTGCTAAAATCCTTCCCACAGAGATTGCACGCAGCCCTATGCAGTCTACGTACATTGCGCGACCATGCAAAATTGGTCAATGTTTTTATCACCAAATTGAAATTCAAACCTAAATCGCTTGTGATCCTGAAGGTGAAACTCAATAAATGAGGTGTCATATGAAAGAGCAGGTTTTTCTCCATATTTCCCAAAGGGGCTCACTTCGGAATTCTAAAAATATCTTGATCAAAACAGCGATTTAAACATTGTTTCCATCGTAGCTCCGATCTTTGCCACTTTCCTGAACCGAGCCCCCCAGGCTTATGTAGGGCTAGATGTAAGGAAAATATCCCAGCACTTATTTTTTCGCTAGCCCCAAGGGATCACAAGCGATTACAGTTTGAAAATACCCTTCCCCACATTTTTGGATCAGCTAAGCAGGGAGGCGTGAGCTCCGCGCCGGCCGAACCCATGGTGATAGCGCGTAAAATCTGCACATGAATAAACATCGGACCGCATGTTTGCAAACCCGGAAGTGGGTGCCCATTGAAGACAATGGATTGCCGATCGCGCATCATTTAAGCAACACGCGTACGCTTGCACGCGTATGTGTACGCTTGCATATTGCGCAATTCAGCTGTTGTGCTAAATTTAGAAAAACAACATAACTCTGCGTGTACGTCTTTTTCGTCGATTCTTAGTAATCTTAATTCTTACAAAAAATGGATGAATATTGTAAGGAATTGAAGGGGCTGTAACTTTTGATAGAAACATCGGTGAGTCTTGAAATTTGAAATGTATTATTCTGAGTGAATAATTTTTTCAATTATCCAACCATAATGGTGAAAAACGATCCAAAAGGGAAAATTGAAAAATCGTTCAGACACCCTAATGGTAGCTCTGCTTTTAAATCATGACCATTATTTGAACAATTGATGAAGATTTAGTTGATTTTGGGGTATGTTTTAGTAGGGTATCTCCACGCCAGAGTTACGGGTCAAAAAAATGGATACGAAAGTACACTAGCGCCCCTTTGTTTTCGCCATGCCAAATTCAAAACGACACTGCCGCCTTTAATTTACCTACCAGAAATGACATTGTTCTTGCTCGAATTTAGACCGAAAAATTTACGTCTCTTTCGTTTGTTAGCCTCTTATTTGGGTAGGGTCGGCTCCTCTCTACCCTACCCAAAAATGAGGCTATAGGGCCTAGACTATAACGAACGAAAGAGACAGAAATTTTTGGTCTAGCTCGAATTTTGATAAGACTTTTGCTTTTGTTTTGTTACTCTACCTCTACTAGATACTAGTACTAGGCCTACTCTTACTCTCTAGAATATAAGGAATAAGATGAGAACAAGCATAAGGGGAATACAAATTATACAAAATAATTTTTTTTCAGTTTCAAGTGAAATGTTAGGTGCTCAGACATAGTCTAGGGCCCCCCTTCAGCTTCATCACAGACGACAATGAACTTGAAGTCAAATGGCAGATGCATATGCGGACGTCCGACCGTCGACGTCGACCGGCATGACCAGGTACGGCCTACGGGTACGCGTCTAACTTAATTATTATTACGACTAACATACAAAAAGTCTAGGATTTATTCTTGGTATGAAAAGAAACATATGCTTTACTTACAAATTTAGGAAAAATTTCGATTTTCTTCGCAGCCGACCACAATCTCACTCCAAGTTGCGACGCCATTGTCGTTGACTGATTGATTCGATAGTGTTATGAAAGAGCAATCAATCTCATGCACACAGTATACAGTGGACCCCGTACAGTAGTACTGTACGCATGCATATGCATGCACGTTCGCTGCTCTTCTATGCTGTGGCAACGTACGTTTGGAGTATGAACTCGATAAATAACGGTAGCATCAGCGAACGTCTCTTATGAAACTTTTCATGACCTGTGCCTTGTACGTTACATGATTACGCTCAAGAGATTACGTAATTTTCATAATAAAAATAAACATGGTCAGTGGTACAAATACTAAATAGATCGTAATACAGTGGCGGATCCAGGGGGGGGGGGCCCTCCCCTAGAAAAAACAGGTAAAAACACCCCTTTTTGTAAAAAAAAAAAGAAGATGGGCCCCTCCTGGCGCTCAAGGGGTGGTGATGGAAAAAAAATATTGCACTTTCCCCCCGTTGAGAACAACAAAACAAAATATGAGTGCTCACTACCCCCCGCCCCGCCCCGCGTCTCTTTCGTTCGTTAGCCTCTGATTTGGGTAGGGTCGGTTTCTAAAGAGGAGCCGACCCTATATACCCAAATCAGAGGCGACCCGTACCCAAATCAGAGGCTAACGAGCGAAAGAGACATAAATTTTCGGTCTACCTTTACCTATGAATGATAATTGCCCCTATTCAAATCTGATTGGTACCCATTTTACTTTAATAAGTTCCCTTTTCTTTTGTAATAAGTGCCCCTTCCCCCTCTGATAAGTGCCCCTTTCCATCTTTGATGAGTGCCACTTCTTACCTCTGATAAGTGCCCCTTTTATGTTAACACGTGCCCCTTTTTCTTTCTAATAAGTGCCCTTTTCCCTTCTGATAAATGCCCCTTCTCTTTTTTTAATAAGAGCCACTTCCCCTTCTCATAAATGCCCCTTCTGACACCTTTGATAGAAGCTTCTATTACAATCTCATAGGTGCCCCTTTTCCTTCGACAAGTGCCCATTTTCCTTTGTGATAAGTGCTCCTTTCCAGTCACAAGTTCCCCTATTCATCTCACTTGAGTGCCCCTTTTAAGGTACAAAAAGTGCCCCTAACCATCTCTGATAAGTGTCCCTTCATCTCTTATAATTTCCTTTTTTTTAAATCTGAGAGATGTCCCTTATATTTTGACAAGTGCCTCATTTCCTTCTTATAAGTGCCCCTTTTCACCACCGATGAGTGCCCTTATTCAAATTTGAGAGGTACGCCCTTTAACTCTGTAATAGGTGCCCCTTTCCATCTCTTATAAGTGCTACTTTTATTTAGACACCTGCCCTTTATCCTTTCTAATTAGTGCTATTTTCCTACTGATAATTGCCCCTTTTCCTGTGTAATAAGTGTCCCTTTTCCCGTTTTCGTAAGTGCCTTTCTTCATCTCTGGTGACTGCCCATTATCAGGTGCGATAAGTGCCCAATTATCACCTCAGATAATTCACCTTTTTACTTTGACATGTGCTTTTTTTCTAATAAGTGTCCTTTTCCCTTTGAATATGTGCTCCCCCATTACTGTCACCATAAAATGTGTTCCTAATTTAAAGCGACTAAGAGCAACTTTTTATTTAATTTCACCCAAAGCTCGCTGGCATCTAAAGTTGATATAATTATGTTTCTTATTAAAGATCCTTTCAGTCTGTCATGAAAACATTGCGCTTAAAACCCCATGAGGATTGTTCTTTCGTCTTTATAAGATGTAATTTTTCGCACTGCGACCTCACAAATCTTAAAATCTTTCCTCGCTCGCTCGCAAATAAATATTCAGACCATCACACACGACTTCATAGTACATGTATGATGCTTAGCAGTATCTTGGACCATGTAAAGAGAGAAACAAACATTGAAATCATCCCTGATAATGTAATCACAATGTAGGGGTATATACCAATGTCTAAAAATTGTATATTTTCGCTTTGAGATTTTCCTTTGTAGGTGCCCCTTTTTTCTCCAGAAAGTGCCCTTTTCTGTTAGTGCCCCTCCACTTTGAAAGACGGTCTGCCGCCCCTGACGTCTATTAATTCCCCTCGCCAAGATTGACATTAATTGAGCGGGTTTGATGGAATGGTAGCCAGTGTTGTCAAATGGTGATCTCTGCAGTCACCAAAAATCGAGATTTTCTTTAGTAGCCTTGGTGAGAAAAAAAACAACCTTGTCACAAAATCACCAAATAATCACAACATTTTCGTGATTTTTTGGTGATTATTTTGTTGCACTTGGAGAAAAAGTAAATAGTAAATTGAATAAATCAATCAATGAGTAAGAAAGAGAAAAACTCAGCCTTTTTTTACTAGCTGTCAACAAATGGGGAGTTTATAAGGGTATTGGCAGGGGCGTAGACAACGGGGGGATGAGGGGGATGCATCCCCCCCACCTCACAAGGTGGGGGGGATGGCATGTACAATCATCCCCCCCAGGTTTTGGGGAATGATATTTGCTTACTTAATAAGTCATAATGATGATAATAATAGTAATAATAATAATGATAAGAATTATAATATTAATAATAATAATAATTATGATGATGATAATAATAATCCTCATCATTATTGTAATTGTGTTTATTGTTATTAGCCGCATTCACACGGTGAAAGCCAATTCAGACGGTAAAAAAAAGAAAATCATACAAGTATTTTGTGGTTATCTTGTGGTTTGGAAACCACAAGATAACCACAAGATTAATCGCGCATATTTTGCAGTGCGCGCAATCTCGTGGTGTGGAAACCAAAAGATAACCACGAGTTTTGCGTGTTCAAATGGGGCAAACCACAAGATAACCACAAGATACCTCTAAGATTGCAAACCACAAGATAACCACAAGATAACCACAAGATTGGCTTTTAATTTTTAATTTTTTTTTGGTAAATAATGCCCTAATTTGAAACGATGCAATGCCGTTATGGTTCCGATTTCTTCACAAACTTACAAAGCAGTATTGTTACTCCATGGATCATAGTGATACTGTTTATGTTTTTTTTATCTGTATGTTAATGAGCCGCCAGCCAATATCCATCTATGGATAGCCTACTATGCCTGTTTCTTTGAGGTAAAAAAAAGCATAGTATGTACGTATTCATTATGCTTTTTTTTATAATGAACAGACATATTGTTCAAAGTTTAATCGTTATTTGTTTGTTGTTTATGTGTTCTATTCACAAATGGCCACAGAGGCTGTTTTCATTCATAACCACATACCCCTATCAAGACAACAAAGACTATACCTGCGTGTACACAGTTGACATTGGTTTTTTTTCTGAAGAGGTGTAACAGCAAAATTCACAGAGATAAATAAATACGTAGTGTGGTTCACTTTATGATAGTATGTAATCTTGGTAGAGTAAGAACCATGAAAACACAACATAAGTACATATATAGTCGAAATACGAAAAGATTTGATTTAGCTCAATTTAAATTGGATCTCTCTAAAGTTCATTGGGATGATGTGCTTTCTGACCCTGATCCAATCAGTGCTTTTGATAAATGGAGCTCTAAGTTCAATTTAGTCTTAAATAAACATGCCCCATTAAGAAGAAAAAGAATTCGTCATAAAGATACACCATGGATGAATAATGAAATTTTATGTAGAATGCGAGAAAGAGATCGAATGAAAAGAAAAGCTAAAGGATCAGGGTCATCGAATGACTGGGTGATGTATAAAAAACTAAGAAATGCTGTCACATCCATGATTAGGGAATCTAAAAAGAGATATGTTTCGGAAAGCATTTCGAAAAATGAAGGTAAATTAAATGCAATGTGGAAATCATTGAGACGTATCATACCTAAAAATGTCAATGATAGCGGTTTTCAAAAGATAGTTATTGACAATAAAGAAATAACAGGATCTAGACATATTGCATCATGTTTGAATGATCATTTTGTTGATTTACCATCTAAGCGGAAGGGAACCAAAATATTTGGTGGTAATATGGATCAGTATATGACTCAAATAAACTCAACATTTAAGTTTAAAGAGATAACAAATAATGAGGTTTTGAAATGTATCCATGATATTGCAAGGAATAAGGCCACTGGCCTCGATCAAATACCAGCCAGTTTCGTAAAAGACTCTATTGAATACATTGTTAAACCGCTAACACATATCATCAATGCGTCATTCAGAAAGGGAAAATTCCTGGTGCCTGGAAAAGGGCCCGGGTAACGCCTATTCACAAAAGTGGTGATAGAGCTAATCCCTGCAACTATAGGCCAATATCGGTCTTACCTGTATTATCTAAAGTGCTAGAAAAACTTGTGTTTAATCAAGTGTATGATTACCTTTCAAAGAATGAACTATTATGTCATAACCAACACGGCTTCCGCCCGAAACATTCGACTTTAACTGCACTCTTATCTCTCACAGATGATGTTTGTAAAAATTAGACAATGGGTATGTAATAGGTTTTGTAACGCTTGACTTAGAAAAAGCGTTCGATTTTGTATCGTTTGAGATTTTGCTTAAAAGCTAAGATATTATGGTTTTGATCAAAACTCAATTTGTTGGTTTCAGGATTATTTCCATGATAGGGAACAATGCACTTTGGTAAACGGTAACATGTCACAGAGCAGAAAAGTAACAAGCGGAGTGCCCCAAGGAAGTATCCTTGGGCCATTGATGTTTATTATCACTCTGAATGATTTATATAAATCAATCAACAAATGTTCCCTTTCTCTGTATGCGGATGACTCTTGCATGTATTTTGCTGCAAAAGACCCAAAGATATTAGAGAAAGTAATCAATGGTGATTTGAAATCAGCTACGACATGGTTTTCAAATAATGAATTGTTGCTTAACGTTGACAAATGTCAGTTCATGTTAACCGGTTCAAAGTCAAATTTGGGTCGTTTCTGTAATGTTGATATTCGTCTAAATAACAAAAATTACTTAAAGTAATGGAATGCAAATATCTTGGGATTTTGCTTGACTGCAACCTTTCATGGAACCCACAAATAGACCATGTAAAGAAAAAGGTTTTAAAGACGTATTTTGCTTTAAAGCGAATGAGGCAATTCACAGATGAAAAGATAGCATTAATACTGTACAAAACCTTAATTCAGCCTCATTTCGCTTATTGCAGCACAATTTGGATTAACGGTAAAGAAACTCGGCTAAAACAACTTCAAACTCTACAAAATAGATGTTTGAGATCTGTACTCGGTGAATAGTAGATTTCACACTGAAATTCTTTATAAAACCCTTGAAATTGACATGCTAAAAGAGTACTGGGTCAAACAGGCTTTAGTTACTATATTTAAGCTGTTACATAATCTTGGTCCACCTGTTTTATCTTCATTGATCGAATTTAATACTGATGTAGGCTATATGTTTCGTTATGCTAATTCACAAATTCCCCTTCCAAGACCTCACACAAATTTTCTTCAGCATAGTCCATTATACCATGCATCAAAGCTTTTAATACCTTGCCCAACGATCTCAGAATTATAAATGTCGTTAAATCTTACAGTATTGAGATCAGCAAAATTAAAGATATTGGCTCACTTCTTTCGTCTCGTGGATACTAATTTTTTTGTCTTTTTTGCTTTTGACACTATGATTTGATTTTGTACTTAAATTTCTGTAAATATGTTCATTCTTTATAACTTGCATATTTGTTTGTAAAATGTATTTTCATTGTTTTATATTCTATTGTTCGAATTTTATGTAATCACGGCCTCGCTGAAAAACAGCATTTGCTGAATGCGGGCACAATTAATGTATTTGTTTTTAAACCGTGAATAAATAAAATATACCATACCATACCATACCATGCAATACTATGTGTCAGTCCATTCTGTATTCGTATGCCACGGTGTGTAGATCTTGTCGATGTATGTCTGTCCATTCAAGGCGTAGTATGTGAGTGTGTGTGTGTGTGGGTGCACGCTTGTGTGTGTTATTTTACCTCATTAAGTATGCATCAGATTGCACGATTTCAAGTTCAAAATTGCAAAAGCTCCCTACCGTGGGAGGGCACCCCCACACCCTCCCGCTCGGTCGCTTCGCCCCTCGCTCGGGCGCTTCGCGCCCTCACTAGCGTTGGCAGCCCAGTCATCCCCCCAGGTGTACGAACCTGTCTACGCCACTGGGTATTGGGCACATTATTTCACCCGTATTCTTTTTTTGTTTACCATATAAAATTGGGGCAAAAATATCGTATGTCTTCCCGCAGTATTGAAAGTATTTTTCATGATATTTCATAAGCTTATAAAAAGGGGGCTGCTGGGTTTATGAGACGAAGGTCTCGTGGAGGGGAAATACTAAGACAATTCAGCTTTAAAAATCTGTTTAAAGACGTTCTCCTGTAATCATAAAATACATTTCTTTTCTATACTAACTTCATAGAGCGTACCAAATTTATTTCTTAAATACTTAATTTACTACATAGTACGAAACATGTGTCATGCATATTATCAGTTTGCATGGCTATAGGTCCTACAAATGGAACAAAATTGTTGTTTGACGTTCTTGATAGAACCAATGGAATCATTACAAAATAACTTGAAATGGCAGATTATATATATTTTATATTCTCTTTCTTCTTGTTTTCTTTACTTCTATTAAAAGAAAATATTCTTTACTCTTATTTTCCCCATCTTTCCTTTCCTTTTTATTTTGTTTTTCTTGACGAAGAACTTTAGTTGTTGTTTGTTTTTGTATGTTGGGGGGGGGGGCAGCATCCTCAAGCCCCCCATACTAGTACGCCAGTATACGGTGCTATCTGAGTCTTGGGGATACAAAAAAATGTTATAATTTCACTTGGGCGACCTTGTTCCTCGTCATTCTCATTTCTCTTTCTTATATTGTACTATTCCTCCCTCCTAATCTATACTTTCTCCATCCTGTGCATTCTATTTCCTCCTGTTTCACATTTTTTCTTTTCTGTTATCGTTCTTCTATCTCTCTCATCTCATACCCATTTTCCTCTTTCTCTTCCATTTTCTTTCTCCTCGAGTCCTGAGGCTCTCTTTTACAGATAATGACTAAAACAATTTCGTCAGATAGAAATCTGAAAAAATGAAATTGTTACCGGCCATAGTTAAGAAATGAACTCTCAAGGATTTTTTTAATTTCAATTGTTTTGATAAATATTATATATATAGGAATACCAAATATATATAATATATACACACACACACACACACACATATATATATATATATATATATATATATATATATATATATTTATATATAGGAATACAACTCAGAAAATGGCAAATATCAGATAGCATTGACATATTTCCCATTGCTACATAATGGAAGTGAGACATGGCCATGACTAGAAGGGATGAAAAGAGAGTAGATGCGTTTGGAATGTGGGTGTATCGGCAAATGATACTGAGGGTTCCCTGGACTAACATAAGAACAAACCGATGTGTACTAGACACAGTGGCGTAATGAGCAAAAACGATTTTTTTTTTTTTTTTTTCGCAGCACCACCCGCCCGCCCCTCCTGGCGTAATGAGCAAAAACGATTTTTTTTTTTTTTTCGCAGCACCACCCGCCCGCCCCTCCCAACTCCGGGACCGCATCACGCAAAGTCCGGCCCGTATTGACTTATACACACCATATACTTTTACTAAACGAATTGGACAAATTCCAACATAGGCCTATCAATATGCAAAAAATTCATATCCATATTATATAATGGCCAAACAATGATCATGATCATCACGGCCCATAATTATTTTGAGGCAGAGAAATAGAAAAATTACAAAATGAATTAATATCAATTTCAAACCGCGCCGCCGTTCGTGTTACCCAGGGAACACCAACGTAGAGGTTGCAGGCGGACTTTGCCACCCCCCTCGAACTTAAAGTAAACCACACTCAAAGAATAAGTTGAGGTATTCTGAAAAATGAGATGTATTCCTGCCCTTTGATGTACAAAATTTCTTACGAAAATGTACAAGAGATATATAAATGAAGATAATTATTCTTGGCATGATGTGATGCATTTTAGCATGACATGGGCGCAGCCATTTTCTTGAAAATGTGACGTAGCCTACTTGGTGAAGTTGTACATGTATCGTGCACCAAGCTTTAGTTAGAAAGACTTTGTAGATCAATAACAAAACCTTTACTTTTCAAAGAGGAAAAATCATAGCTTATATTATATTTGGTGAAAAATATATAACGTGTGTGTATTGGGTTTTTACAGACGTGTATCAATCAGATATGATTATTTACGTCTGGGGACCGACCTTTAACGTCACCATCCGAAAGACGCGATTCAGTTTCGAACCTGCGTCCTCGGCTGAATCAGTTTGTAACTTCCACTGTTAGCTGGATTACAGGCGCACGGGGAACAGGGGAACAATTGTAACTAATTCATTCAAAAATACTAAAATATAGCAGTTGACAAATCTATTTCATTTATGAGAAACCTCCACCCCAGAAGAGCACCAACTTATTTATGCAATTTGCGTTCTGGCAATTGTAGTAGAAAGGATAATAGCAGGTGAATGAAATGCTCCATCACAACACAAACCTAGGAAGGAAGCATCCATAAATTTGAATACATTTACTTGATAAACGACTTCACATAGTACATCACGTTATCAAGAAAAAGGCGATGCCCATGTAATGCTGAGAAACCGTACATTGTTCTTGCTTTATGCCTCTCTCATACACTTTGGTGAGGAATCTTGTAGATTAATGGGCAAGAATATAATAAATCTCTCAGAATAAGTAAAGTTATTTCTTGGGATGAGGTTTCCTTTAATTATTGTCCCCCCAAAAAAAAACACAACAACAACAACAACTTGTGTCAGGAGTGGGATTCAATTATTTACCTCTAATGTTAATAATTCCAATAACTTTGTGTACGTTTCGCAGGGCCTATCTCGCCATAATGTGCTTAAGGGAAATCCAACCTTGATAGCAAACTTGTATAGAATAAAGCAGAAAAATCAGAGAAGCATACTGATGAAAATTTGAATGAAATCAGACAAAAAATTAGAAAGTAACGAATTTTTGAAAGTTGCAATTACAATAGGTATGGGCTCTTCAAATTGGCAGAATTGATAATGTCTATGTGATGTAGTGGCGAACAACTTTCCAATTTGCTCCAATACACAAAATGACTAAAATTTCAACTTTTCGTAAATGTATGACTCGGGAAAGTCTGTTCTTTTAGAGGACCTGTAATACTGTACTCCCCATGATATATTTTGAGTAGTGCCCCGAGGGTGAAGGCACTTGGAAGAAAAACAGAAATAAGTAATATTTTTGTACGCGACAAACGGGAGAGTAATCCGTCACTACGTCACAATCCACTGACAAAATTGCCGATTTTAGATTCGCACAGCTGTAGTGATCTCATATTTCAAACACTCATAATTTTCTTAATATTGGTCCGATTTATTTCAAACCTTCGCCATTCTGTTTCTCTGATTTTTATGCTTTCATTCAAATGAACTTATTAGAAGGGTTGGATTGCCCTTTAAAATGTGATATCGGTACGGCATGCTGCGATATTAAAAATATGAGTATCAATTAAGTTCATCCGGGTTACTTTTGCACAAGGCATCGCCGATTGTATATCAATACTGAATACTCGTTAGAAGCATATGCAGTTTTAATTCTAGAATCAGTTATGCAGTTGTGATATTTAGGAATATTGCAAACACTAACTGGTAGACTTGAAATAATTATTGTTTTCGTGGAAGAAGAAAAGTATCTCCTCGGAATTGATGCCATGGCTTGGCAAGTGAGAACAAAGCGGGCCTTTTTGTTGTTATTAACACTGGCTGCAATCGGTTTCCTGACGATATTCTACCAGTACACGCGTTTCTTCCAGCTTCATGATTGTATCGATGCAATTCACGACAATGAAGAAGCAATGGAGACAAGGTACAAAGTAATTCCTTTCTTGGAATAAGAGTGTTACAGTTTCAACTTTATTTAATTACTAATTTTTTAAAAAATAATACCAAAAAAAAACCACATATATATGTATGTTTCATGAATGTACATCAATTATAGTAAACCTATAGATATTTTAGTCCACTCGCCACATGGCCTGTGCTTTTTGAGTTGTTGCCTTCCGTATAAGTGATGCAAAATTGATATTTTACATGCAATTTCGAACTGAAATGAAATGAAGTGAGACTGGTAAGTTTTGAACAATTGATCCATGTTTGTTCTTTGAGATACATGCATTAGTTACAAATTGTGAAGAAATAACATAAGGGATATCTAAAACTATTATGAGTGGCAACCAGTGGCGGATCCAGGGGCAGGGCCCAGGCCTCCATAGAAAAAACAGGTAAAAACACCCTTTTAAAAAAAAAAAGAAGTTGGGCCTCCTCCCCTGGCGCCCAAGGGGTGGCGGTGGAAAAAAAAATACCCCTTCCCGTAGGGAAAAATTTTTTTCGGGTGCCAAAAAAAAAAATTTGTGCTCACTACCCCTGGCGCCCAAGGGGGGGGGATGGTGGTGGAAAAAAATTTACCCTTCCCGGAGGGAAAAAAATTTTTCGGGTGCCAAAATTTTTTTTTGCTCACTATCCCCCCACTGAGCGAAAAATCGACCGGCACGATTTTCAAGTTTTTGCACGAAGTGGGCCCCTTTTTAGGCCCCCTCCCTTGCCGCCGGCTGGATCCGCCCCTGGTGGCAACACCTTCAAAAGTACAAAACCATCTTCAATGAACTTTCACAGGTGATATTTTACGAGTATCTCTTAATGTGTCCATGAATTTCACTAGGATATAAGCTAAAAGAACAAAGTTATGATCATTTTTGAAAGACGTAGCATTTTTAAAATGTTACAAAGAGAGCGCATTGAATATAGCAGCAGTGCACAATATGAGTAAACCTGGCGTCTGAACATTTCGTGGCATAGGCCTACTCTCAAATCAACTTGAAATCAGTTCTTGTTACAACAAAAAAATGGGAGGGGGTTGGGGTTAATGTCATTTACACAAACAACATGTTTAGTGCCAGGGGTGTCGATTTGTATCCGTGGTTGGGGGGATGATAGGTGCCAAAATATTTTCGGCAATGGATCAAAGCAACCAAGAGGTAGAAGCGTGTTGCAGGTTGCACCCCCTCCCTTCCAAGTTATTAACTTTTTCAAGTCACCCTCAATAAAGATAACATTTCAGAGAATATAAGAGTGGTAATAAAATTAATAACATGCTAAATGTTAGTCCTGACTCTTGCCTGCAGTGTAGGCCTACCAGACTGATATCATCTATTTTTAAACGAAATTTAGACATTACCAAAAAAAAATCCAATGGTGAGGGATATCAACTTGTGAAAGTATTATGTTACCAGTGGGCAAATGCATTAATAAGCAACCAGGAAAGGTTCATGTAGACAGAAAATTCTTTATTTCCTGGTGATAGAAACATACATTTTATGAAAAACCCATTCCAATATTCTGTGTAAGGAGATCTAAAAAAAAATAGTTCTCATTAGTAAATGAAAAACATATTGCTTTTGGTTCTTCATTTGACTCTCTTCCTTCTTTAATTAAACCAACTGAATCCTCTCTGACGGAAACTCAATTCAATGAAACAGAATATCACTGATGCAAAATTTGGTTCTCAAAATGACAGAAAATTTCCACTCCTGATCTCATACAAACTGTCTGTTTCTTAAAAACATAATATAAAACTTACGTTCCAACTACCAAACAACAAACTTCCATTATCTCCTTCTTCACCCAGATATACTTATCATACCAGATACGCTCTAAAATATAAGCATAATATTCCCTAAGGCCCTGACCAGAGCACTATTTTTTTCTCAAAAACTATAACCAGTCTTAGAAGGTGCATTATTATTGGAAGGGTGTTATAAACAAAACTTCAAACTTAATAACATTCTAACCTTCAAAAACACCTTAACTATCTTATGCCTGTTACGTTTGAATACAATACATAGGCCTACATCAGCTTTTCAATAAAACAAAAATAAGTTGTGACATAATAATCTTTCTCCAAAATATCGAACTGGAGTATTCTGTTGTATTACTTGTTTTAGAACATGTTGGGCCTGTCTCACATTGCCTTCCATCATTCCATGGCAATTTTCCATGTTTCTTTCAGCTTATTTCTCACTTCTTTTCCATCCACTCAACTAATTCCTGATCATGCATTAACCTCATACCTACCATCACCCATGCCTAAGCTTTTTAGGGAGGGGATCCCGTAAAGTAATTTTGACATTGTAAGAAATAAACATGAGCAATATTTCATTGTAGGTTACTTTAAAGTCAACCTTTTTTTTCATCGCCCATTCACATCAGTTCCCTGAAGGAAATGCTGGAATATATGTCCCTCTTTCTCTTGTCTTTCTTCCTTTTCTCTTCCCCTTCCTTTTTCTTCTGCCCGTTTCTTCCCCTTTCCCTTTTTCCCAGGTAGCAAGCCCATATGGGGCCCATATGGGGATGATCTGGGTCACTTGTGCCATCTGGGCTATTAAATGGAACCCATATATGTATCCCATATGGGGCCAATATTTAGTAACCCATATGGGATCTATCTGGGCCAGCCCTTATGGGTCCCAGATGGGAATGAGCTGGGCGTACACATATGGGTAGAATATGAATATGCCCATATGGGTAACACATGGGGAAAATCTGGGTTAACCCACATGGGATATATCTGGGTTAACCAATATGGGTACCAGATGGGATTAAGCTGGGCATACCCATTTGGGCCCAGTTTGGTATGGGTCCCATCTGGGTCCCATCTGTCTTATATGGGTTTACCCATATTGGTCCCAGACTCCCATATGCTTCTTGGGTGCAGATGCCTTAGGGCCCCAGATGGTTTTCCATATGGGGCCCATGTTTCAGAGAATATGGGACCCATGTGGGTCCCACATGGGCTTGCTACCTGGGTTATTATCCTCTCTGTCTCTCATTATCTCTCTCTCCACTCTCTTCTTCTTTTTTGCACTTTTGCGCTTAACGTTATTTTAGCTCGTTGCTTTTTAACGCTGCGGCTTTGCATTTCTATGATGCTGTTGATTGAATAAATTGAATAAATTCATCAATTCCTGACGAAGCCGTATGAGCGAGAATTCAATTTATTCTTGTCTCATATACGGTTGTCTCATTTACTTCGTTTTCTATTTATATATGTATGTATTATGAAAATGAGATAGCAAAATGTGTATATTGATGGTCATCTTGCGAGTAATAACCATTAACTACTCTCATCGGGCTCTCATCATTAATTTTCTCTTCATTTTTGTTTGTTTTGATGGTGAATTATTGGGGGATGATTGTACAGGCCATCCCCACCTGAAATATTGGGGGATATATCCCCATCCCCCGTGATCGACACCCATGTTTAGTGCATCTTTATTGGTACACGGTGGCTTTATCAAAGCAAATAAAGATAACGTAAAGGTCATGTTTACCAATGTTCAAAGTCGTTTTTTGGTGTTCGTTGAGTGACCCGAAATGATTTTATAAGTAACATTTTAAGAGATGAATAAGTAATATACATTAGTCATTTTCTTTATAAAACGATTCTCGGTTGTTTCCTATAGTAAATTGCTCCAATATCGTGATTTAAATCTGTATGAGTTGAAGAAGTATGTAAATTATTTGCACCGCACACCTCTTGGAATACTCTTTTTTAATTTTTTTACTTCTAATACTTATATTTTAAAAACATATTCACGACTTTTTACAAATGGCATAGGCCTATCAATCTAAAATGTACGAGTGGTGATTTCAGCAAGCATGACTGCAATAATTATTGAAATATTTATTGTGACATCGGCAGATCAGAAGCGACAGATATACGCTTAACCCTAAAAAGGCCGGGCTATTTGAGGTCTTAATACGGCCGGGGGGCATTATGGCCCCTAAGATCTCGGCCGTGAAACGGCCGATCGCCGCGAAATTTGCACGCATGTCAAATGAAGTGTATAGAATACTATGGTAAATTTCATTTTTTGAAAAATTCACTCATTTGCATATTTATGGTAATTTATGCAAATAAGGTCATAAAATTCACCTTTTTACACATAAATCATATATTCTCTATATTTAAGCATTCTTTTCACTACATGTATTCGTTAGACCATTTGAAACAATAATACGACAACAAAATTTTGAAGAGCTAGGTTATTTCTTATGTTATCTCTTATTTTGATAATTTCTTATGTATTTCATTGTTTTTTTAACTATGTATTTTATTGTTTTGTTGTTTTATTTCAATTCTAATTACAATTCAACTATTTTGACTCCCAAAAGAAACACCTAAACTTTAAACAAGTCCCAATAATCAATGTTTTATTTCTGTTTAGGAAAAATGACATTTTCATATGTTTTGTACACAAATCACGAAAATGAGCGATTTTCGGGCTGACATGCAAAGACAAAAGGTCACGTGACTTTGTAACTGTACGTCCGATTTTCAAAAAAATTGGTTTAAAAGATGCGCAAGACTCGAAAGAAAAAAGTCAGCGAGCGGCGGGGCCACCCGTATGCGTTCCCGAACAATCAGAAAAATCGCGGAGGGGGGCATAATGGCCCCGGCCTTATTAGGGTTAAAAATAAGCTTGAGTTCTGGTAAATATAGAAAATAAATTCTCACAGAATCCAACATCATCACCATCATCAACACATCACTATCATCAACATCATCACCATCACCATTTTTTTTTTTTTTTTTAGTTGTTTTTAATTTTATCATCACCCCCTGCCCTTCCCCCGGGCTATCACGCTATCAAGCAATCGCTTATTGTAAAAGCCCTTCTTCTTCTGCAAATTTCTTAATGAATAATTCCTGGTATTGTGTTATCAGTTAAATTTTGTTTTAATGTCATTATTATATCGTATACACATTCAACAAACTTGTCATATTTTGTATATGTTATATTGCTGAAATGTAAATTGATTTGTATGTTGCAGAAGAAAATAAATTCAATTCAATTCAAAATCAATTCAACGAAACTTACACTAAATGTTCAAGATTACAAATAAATGACATGTGCCAAACAATTTTGGTAGAAAATGTATAGTGGCTGAGTAATGAGCGTAGAAAGATAAGGAAATCCGAGTAAGTAGGCCAGACATCATGTGCTTAACACAGGTCACTATGTGCAAATGGGAGATGTGATTTTGATCTAAGATGATGCCCAGTAAGTTTTTATTTCACTGGTACAAACACCCAATCTACTGCAGGTTAAACAATCCAGAATAAATCTCAGCAATTTTCTCCCAAATTACGATTCCCATACCAGAGCTCAAGATTAGCTTTAATGTGCACTGATACCATGCAGTGCGCTTTCTTTGTAACATTTGAAAAATAGTATGTCTTAGAAAAAACAACCAGACAACCATAAGGCCTAAAAAAGAAGAAGTTGTATTGCCCTTTAGGTGCCAAAACATGGGTCGGTCGGTCGGAAATCCTTTTAATTTTTTTTTTCTTCTACTTTTTCTCCCTCTTTGGGATGATATTTTTCAATTTTGAATGCTTAAATACATATTTTTTTTTTAAAAGCCGACCATAGATTTAAAGATTTTTGGGTCGGTCGCAAAGGGCAATACAACATCTTTTTTTTAAAAGGCCTAACAATGTAGTTTTATCTCAAATAGTTGTGAAATTCAGAATGACTTTATGATACACTACCTCAGCATTAGCATGATTAGGGGAGAACGAGGTGAACTGGGACGGGCGAGAAGTGGGACACCCCATCTAACTAAAAGAGAAATGAACCTTTTATAAGTTTGTTAAAATGATATAGAAAAGGTTTCAACTATCAGTGTTCACAAATACAGCTACAGCTGAACCACGATTTTGCATTTAAGTTTAGTTATCACTAATTTTTTTTGAAAGGGTAGTCCACCCTGCTATTATCTTGGTTTCAATGAAAGAAAAAATGAGAGAAACAATTTAGTGAAAGTTTGAGCAATATCCCATGAAAAAGAGAAAGTTATGAATTTTCGAAGTTGTCATCAGTGAAACACAAATTGGCAACACTGTGACGTATCTTGCGAGTTCCTCTCCAACTTGCTCTGTGCAGAAAATTTCGTAAAATTTCATTTTCTTCGTTATTGATGACGGAATAGATTTGTTTCATACAGGGGTTGTATCATTTGTTCATTTATTTCCATACTCATATAAAAACAATAGGTCATTACAATATTATACATTAACAAAAAATACATGGAATCATATAAATTCATGCAAATAGAATACATATGAAATGTTACACACAAATTATTTTCAAACAGTATCAAAGAGACCGAATTAACAAGTTGAGAATGAAAAAGAGGGAAACTAAAATAAGGCCAAAAGGCCTTGTAAAATAAGTTCCCTTAAAGTATAGATATCATTTGGTTTTGCAACTTATTCTGTTACTAAAAGACATGTAAACAAATAAAAACAAACAGTGGATAAAGACATAAGCCAGAGGAACAGCATGGTGTAAAGTATGAATTAGGTTTTCTGTCAGTATTTGGATAAATAGTAAATTTTCACATATTTTTTGAATAATCTTTGGTTATTGCAAAGGGGGAATATATTTTGGCTTTGGTTATTTGCAATAATTAGGTGGGCTGTATATAATACAGACCACCTTATGTTTTCCTTAGAATTGCCTTTATTTATTATTCTTTATTAGGTGGGCTGTAAGTAATACAGACCACCTCATAATTTCGTTAAAATTGCCTTTATTTATTTATTAGGTGGGCTGTATATAATACAGACCACCTTATGTTTTCGTTAGAATTGCCTTTATTATTTATTTATCAGGTGGGCTGTATATAATACAGACCACCTTATGTTTTCGTTAGAATATTTTTCTTATTTCCAAGCACTTTTTTGTTAGCACGATAACTTAAAAATGGCTCAATCATATGCCTTGAAATTTGGCACACATATGTATAGGCATAAGGACAAAGCAAAATAAGGTTTTCAACCTTGACCATGACTGATGACGTCATCTAGGCGCCATTTTGTGAAAATCAACTCATGATCATATCTTCATAACGGAAAGTCATTTCCCATTCATATTTATCATGATCAAGGTCAATATCCGTCCGGTCAATTTCAGGTCAAAAAACGCGCGCGTACGCCATTATTAGCATTAGCATTTCATAAAAAGTCGCGCACACTCGCATGCGCGTGCGTTTTCGTTCGTCACGGCCGAACGCAAAATAATTCCTCGAGATTTTTTTTGACACGATATTCCTTATTCTTTTTCGAACAATTTGATACCATGCTTATCTCTTTATGACCATTAATAAGGGAATGAGCGTCCATTCAAGTTAAATGTCCGTGCGCGCGAGCTCTTGTAATACATAGCATATATGGGCAAAAACATGCCTATACAAAATCCATGATAGCTCTTTTGGATGCACCGGAACCCTCAAACTTTTTCCATATTTGGATAGAGTATGGGTCGGAGATATGATTTCATGTCTCATTTGGCCATCAAGTACATCAGGACGTCATCATAATGGCCTTGAAACTCAAAATACGAATTTGCATATTATGACGTCAGCATATTTTTGGAAAATTGAGTGTATCTCTGTAAATATTGATCATTTTTCTCCCAAATTTGGATATGTTGTAGTTCAGGCAATTGTCTACAAGATTAATACACATTAATTTTCATTTTAATGACGTCATCATAGTCAAAAATTCAATTAAAGGCCACATGTCAGAATTTTCTTAATTTGCGTGTTATGTCTAAGGAAGGTGAATTTCGTTCAAATCATGAATCTACATGCCATTAATATTTGAGCACTATCTAGCTTATTTGTTCTCTATGTTCTCCCAAATTTTGGTATGTTATAGCTGAGAAAATGGGCTATAGAAACTGTGACTTTTGTTTTTTGGTCAGATGTTGGGACCATGTCAAAATTTTCAATTGAAAGTTGTAATTGCGACCATGCCAAGACGAGGCATTAAAATTGAACCATATTTGAAACACATCAACTTAAGGTTAAGGTTCAATAAAACAGGCCATTAAAATCGAAGGCGCACCACTACCAAACGTACGCGCCAACATGAAAAAATGCTCAAAATCACTTTTTAATCAAATAAGAGTGAGTTTAAGGCCATTTTAAGCATTTCAAAATTTTGCGCGCGCGCGTTTTTGCGCGTAACGCGATCACACAACATAGAATCGCCATTTTTTTTTTATTCATATTTTCCACTTTTTGCCAAACAATTTGATACCACGTTTATCTCTTTATGACCATTAATAACGGAATGAGCGTTCATTCAAGATAAATGTTCGTGCTCGCGAGCTCTTGTAATACATAGCATATATGGGCAAAAACATGCCTATACAAAATCCATTAAAGCACTTTGGGATGCACCGGGACCCTCAATTTTTGTTCACATTTAGATAGAGTATGAGTCGGAGATATGATTTCATGTCTCATTTGGCCATTAAGAACATCGTCAAACCATTATCATGAAACTTGCCATGATGATAGATCTAGTTAACTTAGAACTGCGTGACTTTTCAGTGATTCCAGGTCATCGTGACGTCATCTAGGCGCCATTTTGTGAAAATCAACTTATGATCATATCTTTATAACGAAAAGTCATTTCTTATTCATATTTAGCATGATTAAGATCAATATCCGTCCGGTCAATTTCAAGTCAATAAATCGTGACGTCATTATAATGGCCTTGGAACTCAAGATACAAATAAGCACATAATGACGTCAGCATATTTACAAAAAATTGAGTGTATCTCTGTTAATATTGTTTGTTTTTCTCTCAATGTTTGATATGAAGTAGCTGAGGCGATTTTCTACACAAAAGGTGCTATTGATTTTCATTTTAACAATGGCATCATGGCCCATTCTTGCGAGTAAAAGAGGCATGTCAATTTTCCCAATTTTGCGTGTATTCTCTAAGGGAGGTGAATTTTTCTGAAATTTTCATTCTACGTTCCAGTCTTAGTTTGAGCAATATCTCGATTCTTTTCTGCCAGCTGCGGATATGTTGTTGCTGAGAAAATTCTGTACATGAAGGGGACATTTAATTTTTTAATCAGATGTTGGAATCATGGCGATATTTTAAATACAAGATTTGATTTGAGAATCAAATTTTCCGTTTACGTGTTATGTCTATGCAGATTTTTTTGGTATATTGGTCATAGCAGTTTCCTCCCATTCCGGCGACCATCTTTCATAGATCCAAAATGAATAATGATACACAGTTGATACTTGACTAATGGATAGACCATAATGGGAGGAGTATTTCAAAACGGAAGATGAAATCGTGAAAATGCGTTCTTCGTTTTGTAACACATGAGCATACGTATCGCCTAATTCGTCTAAGTGACAAATTAAAATTAAAAATAGTATTTATTTTGTGTCTGTATGGAAGAAATATTTATAATTCTTCCTCGAATTTGTTCGCAAGATATCTCAAGATTCTGTAAAGCCATTGTCATGAAACTTTCCTTGAAGATAGTTCCTATAGTCCAACTTGGAACTGCGTGACTTTTCAGCGACACCAGGGCATCGTGACGTCATCATGACGTCATTATGTGAAATGTCATTAATGGTTTTATCTCAGCCATGCAATACACTATGAATACGTCTAAGATTGGTTTTAAACTATGCTTGTTATTGTCTTACCGCTGGAGACTTAAAGATGTCTTTTCTCGAACTGATTTTGATTCTTTTATACGCTTGAAATTTTTCAGATCAAAATAAGATCTAATGACCCTTCGAAGGTCTGATCTTAAATTTAACGACCGTCGATACTCCAGACCTACTGGCAAACGATCTTGATGACATATTTTATGATCCCACGGGGAGTGGAAACTGGCTCGCACTTTTGGTCAGCTAAACGTGTACTTCGCTCAAGGCCCCAATTCAATTCCAAATTTCCAACATTAAATTACACAAGGGTTCGTATCTTTCTACAAAATAAACGATAAACAATTGGCATGTCAAGTTTAACTGAATGAATGCGGGTATGATGCTCAAAAAGTTGTAACACAACCTTGAATTGAAGAAAATTGTTTTTCCTTTCTTTTCTCAAAGTGTGTGTTGATGAAGGGAAACAGGGGCGGATCCAGCCGGAGGCGATTTTCAACAACATGAAGCAAATAGTAAGCATCTAAAAACTTCAGATGCCTGTTTGATTATGATTAAAATTTGAGTCATTTCAAGTAACAAATAAGACCGTTGCCATGGAAACAGAATGTTAAAGAAGTTGTTATTTTTTAACCACGCCCCCTCCAAAAAATGAAAATAAATGAACCTAATCAATACAAGGAAACATTAGAATATATCTTTAAAAAAATAAGATAGGAAAAAGAACTAGAGAAAACAATCAAGACAATAGACAATATGTCATAAATTAATGTCTTTAAAGGTACTATGTCCCATTTGCAGGCCAAAAATGAAAAGGTTAAATTCCAACGGCATTTGAAAGACAATACTAATTTAGAACTTTCCTTAAAAAAGGGGGTTGAAAATGTCTTTAAGTGGGAAAATAACGACTATTAGTTGTCGAATCGACTTAAGTGCTATAAGTCAGTAAGTAATAGTCTGATTTTCAGACCATTGTACCGAATGGTCGTACGTTTTGTGCTGCGCAAAGATTCAATCAGTTTAATTTTGGCAATTACAAGAAGTGGGTTATTGATGTAGACAAATGCTCATGTACCCTTTACAGCTCATTTTATGTATGTTATTACCAAAGAAGAAAAGCCAGTCAGTCACTCAATAGTGTCTGACAGTGAAGTCTAGCAAGTAAACGGGTTTCCTTGCATAATTTGAATATTAGGACACTGCTAAGGTTTAAATTTCACAGATAGGACATACATGACATATTCATAATTCCTGCAAAGTTCTACGGAATTTGATGTTGGCTGCAAAAGGGACATAGTATCTTTAAGTTAACCTTTATTATTTTGAAGAGCTTAATCCATTCCGGTTAATTTCGAGAAAATCATTGTTTTTTTAATTTCACACATTTGCCTCTGTTTATTAATCAAATCTATACTACAGGTGGAAGAACTTCCACTATAGGTCATACAAATGCAAGTTAGAACTAGAAATGCAATCGTGTCACAACGATGTGCGTGCAATGACGCCGTGTTTGTACGTGTCAAACGAAAGAGCATTTCCCCGGACCCCCGACTTCGTGATCGGAGGGATTCCATGTAGGGGCGGCGATTTTTTTTTCTTGACCGGTGGGGTCGAATTGTGAGGACGAGGAGCAGTGGCGTAATGAGCAAACACATTTTTTTTTTTTTTTTTTTTTTTGGGGGACTGGGGTGCAGAACAAAATCCTTATCACTACCACTCGTATATGTATGAACGTTTTTCAAAGTGAGGTGGGGGGTGGGCTAAAGTTTAGGATTAGGTAGAGCAAAGCAAAGCAAAATGAAGCCGCTGACAGGTAAAAAAAAAAAGATAGAATTATGAAAACAGGAAAATGAAGAAAGATCGAAGAAAGCTATAGGTGATAGAATATGATGACAACAAAAATAACATCCTGAAAGATACTGAAACATAGAGATATATATAGAAAAAGAACATAAAGAGAAAGAAAGACAAAATCGCAAGAATGAAAGCAAAAAATAATATGAGGAAATATAGGAAATGATATGATAGGGAAACATATAGGCCCTGCTGATAATGAAATATTAAAAGAAACAATGTAAATTGATCGATTAAACCAAACAATACCAACGAAAGAGCTTAGCTCGAACTATCCAGAGCAGTTTGTACGAAGTCTGTAGCTTCTGTGATATTGGAGATAGGTAGGGCGAAAGAATTAAAGGCCTCAACAGTGACCTTGATGGGATGGTTGTGACTATGCCTACGAAGTTTGAAAGAAATTGGGATAGGGGAAAGAACCTAGAAAGGGCTCGCAAGCACTGCGTGCAAAAACCAATGGGATTTGGTGCATGTTCGTCATTGCAATCAAGATCGTTCTGGGGGCCAAAAGCGTGAACCCGATATGCCCCATAGACAATGCGTGTAATGCATGGGCGGAAAACGTACAGAATCTGTATTATGACCGGAGTTAAATTGTTTTTTCTCTCTCTTTATGTCTCTTTATGGGCCGTATTTGGTATCATTAGAAAGAGGATTTCATGGTTGTTATTGTAAACAACTCTCTTTTTTTCTATGATAATCCTATCGCAACACGTGATGTAAACTAGATTTATAGGACAAAATGGCGTCTTAAATGGCCCCATTGACCAATTTCAAAAATCCGGCCACGAGGTGCCCTGCGTATTGCAACTCGGCATGTCACTGCAAATTTTCAAGGAAAAAAAGGACGTTTAAGGGGCGAAAAGCAGTCTGAAAAAATGACGTCATAGCCGATACGTGTTAGATTCGGGCGGAAACTCGGCGGAATTCGTGTAGTGACCTTTGTTTAAATGCGATTTATTCACAATTTTCTGTGTGAACATATACTATACTTGGTATCATTCGAAAGGGCACTTTATTGCGGTCAGTTTGACACCATTGTTTTTTCCGCGCAATGTATTGCACGCATTAAACGCGCTATTACGTAATGCATAGTAAATTCATCATTTTTGGCGATAACTTTGCGCTGACACGTTCGAATTTTACCAAACTTGGCAGACAGTTGTCACGTATATGGATACATATGTCTGCCAAGTTTCATTGATGTAGGTATAAAGATCGCCAATTTAGAGCAAGTTGAAGTTATTTCTCAATTTTCTTGAAAATGGCGAATTTGGAGGGCATTTTTCGCAAAGTCGGTCAGTGTTAGGGTATATAATTTTGTGTATGGCTGGAAAGGGCATATGTTCAAGTATCTAAATCCAAAAAAAGGTACGGGTCTGCAAGCCATGATGGAGATACGGCCACAGAAAGAAAGCCGATTCCCAGAACTTTAGAGGGCGCTATTTATGTTTTGCATAGCCATTGGAGCGTAAAATTTGGCATGGCTAATTGGCTATGTGCAATTATAAAATAAAGATACTGCGAGAAGATGAGACGGAACGGAATTGGTTAAAGAAAGTTATTGCAATTTTTAGATTTGTAGGGGTCTATTTTTCAAGAATTTGAGAGATTGTTGACGGAGTCGGTTTCAGATTTGAATTTTGACTATGAAGATGGCATTTTGAAGGTCAAGTTATATGTCGCAGATGAAAGAACATCTCTTAGACTATCTAAAGGAATTTGTTAGAAGTTTGTAGGATCTAGGATAGTGGAGATAGGAAGGAATGAAGAAAGGCCTTAAAATGGACCAGAAACGGACAAAATGGCGCCTGGATGGTTATGCATGAGTGATTTCGAAAATCGAAAAAGTAGGTGACCTTGATGAGATATCAGAGATTACGCCTACGAAATTTGAAAGGAAAAGGACTTGAGGAAAGTACCTAACTAGGAATAACAAGCACTACGTGCAAAACGAATGGGATTTCCGGACGATAAGGATAAGGATAAGGATAAGTATATTAATGGGGCAGAATGTGAACGAAAACAAGGCAATGACGAAGGTCGTCATTGCAAAAATCCTGCGTACACCATGTATTTTATATAATTTTTCATATTTCATTTATTTTCGAATTTAGCGCCTTTTGGAGAAATCATGGATATAGCGCCTTTTGACAGAACACTTTTTACAGTCAATATAGAGTTGTTCACTGACAGAAGTATAGAAGGATGTCATTTGTGTGTAAATGCTTCTGAATTGTATATTAACTATACTTACCTGTACTTGAATCATAGTAGCCCCCCCTCACCACACACACACGCGCGCTCACACACACACACACACACACCACACACACATGATCATCAATGTGCAAAAACTTTCATCACATAACCACTGGTACAATAATTCATCCATGATGAAATCGCCAGAAAATGAGGTATTTCGAAACGTGAATAGTAAAAACGAATCTAGGAAGTCTGCCTGTGCTATGCTCTTTGTGTTCTGCTTTCTGATTGCTTTCTGATCAAATTTTCACAAGCTGGTATGATTGGGCCAATCAAAGGAAAGAAAAGAAAGGTGGATATAGCGCCTTTTGGTTGAAAGTATAAATTTCAAATCAATATTTTCATATTTTCCTGAAACAATTCTGAGGAAAATTTAGTGATTTAGATACACATGAGAGAGGTCTATTCAAATCGTTTAAAACATGCAATTTGGTGAAAAGTGGATTCAGCGCCTTTTGGTTGCAAGCTCTTCATTTGCATCTGGCTCGAGTTTTGCTTGGGTATTTTGGTACTGGAGGATTAACATGGACAAAATGTTTATATGATCGCATGATCTCTTATTCATTCCAGTTCCAATGTTTTTCTGACTGTTTTCAAGACACTATCATGTTTGTCGATCATAGTTCTATGTAGCTTGATGTCTCATGGTAATTTTTAGGGAAAAGCAAACTAAGTAACTAAGTAACTATACGCAAATCCGCCGAAAAGTTATGCGCTAATCTGAATTTGTTGACCAGGTGGTGAGATAAAAGAGCGCATGAAATTTCAGGATTTAGAATTCCAACATCAGAAAATGGTATCACAGCAACTGTTCGCTGTCTCTTTCAATGATTTCTCATCCATTGTTGAATGTGTAAAGAGTAGAACAAGCGAACACAAACTGGTGTAATTTCATCCTTTTTTCCAACTGCAAAAATACAAAAACACGCGAAAACACGCATTAGCAAACTTAAAGTTATCGAAGATTGTAAATCGTGGATTACATAACGGGACATTAAAAAATGCACAAATTAGCGCATTATCCTAAAATATTGAGTTTTTGTCAGGATGTAATTTTTCTTTTACCAACTCTAGCACACAACTTATAGGAAGGACGGAGTACTAAATTTGAAAAATTGTTTGATGCACTATTCCCAATACAATCCCCATATAAAGTTTTTTGATTTCACTGAAATTTTGCCGGTAATTTAATATTTTGTAATAAATGTAAAACTGGTGCCTGGCATCCGAAAGTCCCCGCAGTGGAAGCGCGGTTCGGAGCATGGAACTTCAAAGCCAAATGGAATGTTACACATCCCATTGTTACGCTTTAGAACCCACGAATGCGTTTAAATAAATTACAAGAGTTTCGCCTCCTTTCTTTCACCTCCCTGGTTGAGCCCACTGTTCGCAGGAATTAGATGAGAGAGATAGCCGTGAATATTCTAACCATTAACGACGAAGTATTTTTTTCTTCTTCACCGCCTTTACAAAGCTATTTGAATGGGGAACAAATCCAATGTCTGGCTTCCTGGGAGAAGTTTCCATTGTTGTTAAGAAATTTCAGTCGATTCCTCTCGGTTCATTCTATTGTTCGGACTATTAAGCTGAGAGAGATAGAATGTGACATTCTCATGACTAACGGCCTTGCATTATTATTCTTATTTGTTCATCGTCTCTACAATGCTATTTGAACAATATTTGATGACAATAGACGACAATCTGCTACTATTTTTATGTAGCGTCACATTACAATAACATGACAGATGAATGATCATGAGCACCGGGTTTAATAATTTAACGAATACTGAATTTGAACCCGGGCTATGCTTTCTCTTGCCATTGCCTTCCGTTTCCCTCGTTTACTTCAGGGACGTGATAGAGAAGGGCTGGAATCAAGCCGCTCTCCTTTGACCCCATGCTCCAAGCCGCCGAAAAGTTATGCGCTAATCTGAATTTGTTGACCAGGTGGTGAGATAAAAGAGCGCATGAAATTTCAGGATTTAGAATTCCTACATCAGAAAATGGTATCACAGCAACTGTTCGCTGTCTCTTTCAATGATTTCTCATCCATTGTTGAATGTGTAAAGAGTAGAACAAGCGAACACAAACTGGTGTAATTTCATCCTTTTTTCCAACTGCAAAAATACAAAAGACACGCGAAAACACGCATTAGCAAACTTAAAGTTATCGAAGATTGTAAATCGTGGATTACATAACGGGACATTAAAAGATGCACAAATTAGCGCATTATCCTAAAATATTGAGTTTTTGTCAGGATGTAATTTTTCTTTTACCAACTCTAGCACACAAATTATAGGAAGGACGGAGTCCTAAATTTGAAAAATTGTTTGATGCACTATTCCCAATACAACCCCATATAAAGTTTATAATTTACACTGACTTTTTGCCGGTAATTTAATATCTTGTAATAAATGTGAAACTGGTGCCTGGCCTCCAAAAATCCCCGCAGTGGAAGCGCGGCTCGGAGAATGGAACTTCAAAGCCAAATGGAATGTTACATATCCCATTATTACGCTTTAGAACTCACGAATGCGTTTGAATAAATTACAAGAGTTTCGACTCCTTTCTTTCACCTCCCAGTTTACTTCCTTCTTACCACGGAGTATGTAATGTGTATGTGTATGCCTCAATCATAGAGAATATAATCACTAATATCGCTGAAATAATTCTTCTCCTGCCCCTTCTTCTTTATTTACTTTTTCATAGTAGTAGTAGTAGTAGTAGTAAAAGCAGCAGTATCATAATAATCATTATTATTATCATTGTTATATTTATTATTATAGTAAATATCGTAATTATAATCATTATTATAGTGATTATTTGTTATTGTTATTATTCTTATAGTTATTTGTATGCTTCTTCTTCTTAACATAATTATCGTACACACAATACGTCATGTGCCAAGAATTTATTGCTATGATACATCCAAGATGTCTACCAAAACTGTCAATTCGTTGCTGAAATATTAGCAAGCCAAAAGAAGAAACATTAGAATTTCTATTTTAAATTGAAATAAATTATATAGGAGAAATAAGTGGAGAATACAATCATGATTTCGGTACTAGGGGACTAACATGGACATAATGCACTTGTTTACATGACCACATTATCTCTTATTTATTCTACCTGCAATGTTTTCTGACTGTTTTCAAAACAATATCATGTTTGTCGATCATAGTTCTATGTAGCTTGATGTCTCATGTTAATTTTTAGTGGAAAAGCAATCTAAGCAACAATTTCTGAATTTTAGCGACAATTGTTCGCCATTGCTGCTCTTTAATACTACTATGACGTGCAGTAACAAATTAAAATTTCAGAACTCATGATAAATTCGTTTAACAGTTGATTCCACTTGGTTGATTCTATTGTTCGGATTATTTTGCAGAACGACATAGAAATTGACATTCTCATGGTTTCTTATAAAAAAACAAAATTTAGGAAATGCATATTTCATTTTGATATTTAGATTTGAGGGTCAAAGGTCAAATATATACTGTACATGGTTTCTCTAAAACCATGCATTGTATAGACTTGAAATTTGGCACACTAATAGACCTGAATAAGAGGATTATTTCAAAAAATAAGGTCAAATCATGCCAATGTTATCTTAACTACTTAGTATGTCACTAAACATATGTGGCATGCACTTGGAACAGCCCACCTATACTTGTTATTAACAAGTATTACATGTCTAGTTTATTCTTTATTTTTCTTATTTCCAATCACTTTTTTGTTAGCGAGATAACTTGAAAATGGCTAAATCAAATGCCTTGAAATTTGGCACACATATGTATAGGCATATGGACCAATCAAAATAACGTTTTCAACCTTGACCTTGACTGATCACGTCATCTTGGCGCCATTTTGTAAAATTTTCTGAAAATCTGCTTATGATTTTATCTTCATAACGAAAATTCGTTTCTCATTCATATTTATCATGATCAAGGTCAATATCCGTCCGGTCAATTTCAGGTCAAAAACGCATGCGTACGTCCGCGCGTGAGCGCGCGCAAAATTTTAAAATGCTCAAAATCGTCTCAAATTCATTTTGCATACGTTTCAGGCCATTTTAAGCATTTATAAAAAATCGCGCACACGCACATGCGCGCGCGTTTTCGCGCGTAACACCATTACACAACATAGAATCGCCATTTTTTTCTTTCATGATATTTCCCATATTTTTGAACAATTTGATACCATGTTTATCTCTTTATGACCATTAATAACAAGATGAGCGTCCATTCAAGATAAATGTCCGTGCGCGCGAGCTCTTGTAATACATAGCATATATGGGCAAAAACATGCCTATACAAAATTCATTGTAACTCTTCAGAATGGATGGGAACTCCCAATTTTTTTCATATTTGGATAGATTATGAGTCGGAGATATGATTTCATGTCTCATTTGACCCTCAATTAACTCATGACGTCATCATAATGGCCTCCGAACTCAAAATTTCAATTTGCATATTATGACGTCAGCATATTTTTGGAAAATTGATTGTATCTCTGTAAATATTGATCGATTTTCTTCCAAATTTTGATATGTTCTAGCTGAGACAATTTTCTACAAATGCAGTCACACGATTTTTCATTTTGACAAAGGCATCATGGCGTATTTTTGCGATTAAAGGAGGCATGTCAATTTTTCACATTTTGCGTGTATTCTCTATGGGACTTGACTTTTTTCAAAACTGGATTCTACATTCCGTCTTTCGCGAGCAATATCTCCGTCGTTTTAGTTTTGTTTTCGCTGAGCTTCGAGTATGTTGTAGCTGAGACAATAAGCTATCACAAGTGTGCCCTTTATTTTTCGATCAGATGCCGGGATCATGCTCATATTTCACTTGCAAAGTGGGATTTGAGAATTCCATTTTCCGTTCACGTGTAATGTCTATGTGGATTATTTTGGTATAGTGGTCATAGCACTTGCCTCCCATTCCGGCGACCCAAGTTCGATTCCTGGTGGGTCAATTTTTTTTTTTTTTGCCGTCGTTTTAAATTTGATTTTATGATCTTCTTCGACTATTATAACATATTATCATATACAATCACAAACAATGTAATAAAATGCCTAATTTTGCGTGTTATATCTATGGGAGAAGAATGTCAATCGTTTGAGTACAACCCTATGGGAAATCTGATTCCTTGTCGTGTATTAAACCAATAGGGTTAATCTCTAAGTCTGTTGGAATATATCAAATCATCCCATTTTTATGATGTTAGTCTCCTTCCCAGACGTTTATACTTTCCAGTTATTCAGCCCAGGTATATGCAATGTTTACTATGGGAAATCTGAGTCCTTGTCGTGTATTAAGTTTTTATTCAAAGTTGGATAGAGTATGAGTCGGAGATAAGATTTCTTATAAAAAAAACAAAATCTAGAAAACGCATATTGATCTTGGAACTCAAAATACGAATTTGCATATTATGACGTCAGCATATTCATGGAAAAATTGATTGTATCTCTGTAAATATTCATCGTTTTTCTTCTTAATGTTGATATGTTGTAGCTAAGACAATCTTCTCCAAGATCAGTACACATTATTTTTCATTTTGATGACGTCATCATAGTGAAAATCTTGATTAAAGGTAACATGACAGAATTTTCTTAATTTGCGTGTTATGCCTATGGGAGTGGTGAATTTCGTTCAAATGTTGAATCTACATGACATTAATTGAGCACTATCTAGCTTATTTTTGCTCTATGTTCTCCCAAATTTTGGTATGTTATAGCTGAGACCATGGGCTATAGAAACTGTGCTTTTTGGTTTTTTGATCAGATGTCGAGATAATTTCGAATTTTTCAATTGAAAGTTGTAATTGCGACCATGCCAAGGCCGTTTTTGCATGTAAAGTCTATGAGAAATATACTATGTCCCTTTTGCAGCCAACATCAAATTCTGTAGAACTTTGCAGGAATTATGAATATGTCATGTATGTCCTATCTGTGAAATTTAAACGTTAGCAGTGTCCTAATATTCAAATTATGCAAGAAAACCCGTTTACTTGCTAGACTTCACTGTCAGACACTATTGAATGACTGACTGATTTTTTTTTCTTCTTTGGTAATAACATACATAAAATGAGCTGTAAAGGGTACATGAGCATTTGTCTACATCAACAACCCACTTTTTCTAATGGCCAAAATTAAACTGATTGAATCTTAGCGCAGTACAAAACATACGACCATTCGGTACAATGGTCTGAAAATCAGACTATTTCTTATTGACTTGGTTGCACTTAAGTCGATTCGACAACTAATAGTTGTTATTTTCAAGAGAAAATAAACATTAGAATACATATTTTAAATAAAGATAAAATATTAAGAAGAAATAAGTAGATACATGCAGTCATGACAATTATAGACAATATGTCATAAATTATTGTCTTTAAGCCTACCCCTTTTTGCATCTGGCTCGAGTTTTACTTGGTTATTTGGAACTGGATGATTAACATGGATAAAATGAGATTGTTTACAATTTGATGAATTAAAAAAAGTTGTATAATTTCAAATGACTACTTTCTGTTTTCTATGGCCCTCTGGTATAATAGTTTGTCTGGTTGCCATAAGTTGGGTGATGGACGTGAGCGCTGGGCTGTTGTAATGAATACGAATCAAGAAATATCAGACTTTTCTAGGGAATATTATGATTTTCAACAACATGAAGCAAATAGTAAGCATTCAAAACTTCAGATGCCTGTTTGATTATGATTAAAATTTGAGTCATTTCAAGTAACAAATAAGACCGTTGTCATGAAAACGGAATGTCAAAGATGTTATTTTTTAACCACGTCCCTCCAAAAAAATGAAAATAAATGAACCTAATCAATACAAGGAAACATTAGAATATATATTTTAAAAAATAATAGGAAAAGAACTAGGTGGAAAATACAATCATGACAATAGACAGCGGTAATAAATTAATGTCATTAAGTTTACCCTTATTTGCATCTGGCTCGAGTTTTGCTTGGTTATTTGGTACTGGAGGATTAACATGGACAAAATGTTTACATGATCGCATTATCTCTTATTCATTCTAGTTCCAATGTTTCCTGACTGTTTTCAAGACAATATCATGTTTGTCGATCATAGTTCTATGTAGCTTGATGTCTCATGTTATTTCTTAATAGGGAAAAGCAAACTAAGTAACTATTGTTGAATTTTAGCGACAGTCGTTCGCCATTGCTACTCTTTAATGCTGCTATGACGTGCAGTAACACATTGAAATGTCAGGACTCATGAAAAATTCGTTTAACAGTTGATTGCGCTTGGTTGAGCCCACTGTTTGCAGGAATTAGCTGAGAGAGATAGACGTGAACATTCTCACCATTAACGGCGGAATATATTTTTTTCACCGCCTTTACAACGCTATTTGAATGGGAAAAAATCTAATGTTAGGCTCCATTGGGTAAGTTGACATTGTTGTTAAGAAATGTAGGTTGATTCCTCTCGGTTCATTCTATTGTTCGGACTATTAAGCTGAGAGAGATAGAAGTTGACATTCTCATGACTCATGACTAACGACCTTGCATTATTATTCTTATTTGTTCATCGTATCTACAATGCTATTTGAACAATATTTGAATATGAATGATCATGAGCACCGGGTTTAATAATTTAACGAAACATGAATTTGAACCCGGGCTATGCTCTCTCTATCTCTCTCTCTTATTTGTCATTGCCTTCCCTATCCCTCGTTTACTTCCTTCTTACCACGGAGTATGTAATGTGTATGTGTATGCCTCAATCATAGAGAATATAGTCACTAATATCGCTGAAATGATTATTCTTCTCCTTCCCCTTCTTCATCATCTCCCATTTCCTTGCAGTAGTAGTTGTAGTAGTAATATCAGCAGTATCATAATAATCATTATTATTATCATTATTATATTTATTATCATTGGTGTTGTTGCTATAATAGTTAATATTGTAATTATTATCATTATTATTGTTGTTATTGTTATTATTCTTATAATTATTTTGTGCTTCTTCTCCTTTTCATAATTATCTTTTGCAATACGTCATGTGCCCAGGATTTATTGCTATAATGCATCCAAGATGTCTACCAAATCTTTCAATTCGTTGCTGAATTATAATCAAGAGAAAATAAACATTAGAATACATATTTTAAATTAAGATAAAATATTAAGAAGAAATAAGTAGATAAGTAGTTCATAAAGTCTTTGACACTTAATCTAGACAAAGTGCATATTTTCTCAAAACTTTAATCATCAATTCCCTCATAATGAAAATCAAACCACAGTTAATCTTTACTAACTGTGTATTTAGGCATCAGTAAAAATTAGTGTACTAAATCAATATGATGAGGGTTTATTTTTTCTTCAATTTTCTGAACATTGGTCAGTGTAACAAAATTATTCCAACTTTATGGTATCAGTGTATGAAAATACGCTATAATTTTGTTTAATAAATTCATTCGTATTACTGTTAGGTTGTTCGCTCGTTTTATTCTGTACAACGCAAGTGAACGACAATGTTTGGAAAGGTTGTACTCAATTTTTCAAGTCATAGTAATCGACGTCTTGACAAGAGACTATCTTCGTCATGCAGAAAACCGACTGTAATAGCGTTGGTCAATTCCTTTCGTTCGAAGTTTGTTTTCACCTTAAATTCTCCATTTTATTCATATATTAAGCAAGTTTAGCAAAATTCTTTACAGATATCATAAAAATCATAATTTGGTAATATTTACCTCTCAGCCAGCGCGTGACCTTGTCTGTCCATTAGGGGGAATTTGCGGTTTTGAGGCATAGTTGTTTGCCCAGACCCTTAATAGACACATCACATAGAGGCATGCACTAAAAGATTTCTAAATAACTTTAATTATGGAAGCAAGCTTAATTGATATCTGTTATTAGTACTAAGTACATCTAATATTAATGATTTCGAGTTTTGGTTTAACTATTTGTTAGAAAGAGAGAGAGGGTAACCAAAAGATGGTGCAACGGGTATGAATACCTAATCCAGTTAGTGGTCGGGTCTTCCGAACCAAGACCTTCCACCGAGAGTCAAAATGAGTTAAATTTAAGATTGTTTTTAGTCGTCTTGCTTTGAATAATGACCGTAATAAAACTGTGAAACTAAAATAAGACTCACGACCTTCGTCATAGGCCCATGTAGTATACCAACAACCTGAAATTAGTCTTTTAATGCTCTAATTTTTAAAATGCCACAAGATCAAAATTAGACCGTTTGTCCGCGATCGAAAATAGACTGTTTTAAGACATTTCGCTGGATTAGACAATGGCAAGATCATTAGGTGGGCTGTATATAATACAGACCACCTTATGTTGCCTTTCTTTATTTTTCTTATTTCCAATCACTTTTTTGTTAGCAAGATAACTTGAAAATGGCTAAATCAAATGCCTTGAAATTCGGCACACATATGTATAGGCATATGGAAAAAGCAAAATAAGGTTTTCAATCTCGACCATGACTGATGACGTCATCTAGGCGCCATTTTGTGATATTTTCTGATGACATTTAATCTCATGATCATTTCTTCATATTTATCATGATCAAGGTCAATATCCGTCCGGTCAATTTCAGGTAAAAAACGCGCGCATGCTTACGTCCGCGCGTTAGCGCGCGCAAAATTTAAAAATGCTCGAAATCATCTCAAATTCATTTTGGATACGTTTCAGGCCATTTTAAGCATTTCGCAAAAAAAAACGCGCACACGCGCATGCGCGCGCGTTTTCGCATGTACTGGCATTTTGCAACGTAGAATCGCCGAATCGTCCGTGCGCGCGAGCTCTTGTAATACATAGCATATATGGGCAAAAACATGCCTATACAAAATTCATTGTAACTCTTCAGAATAGATGGGAACTCCCAATTTTTTTCATATTTGGATAGATTATGAGTCGGAGATATGATTTCATGTCTCATTTGACCCTCAATTAACTCATGACGTCATCATAATGGCCTCCGAACTCAAAATTTCAATTTGCATATTATGACGTCAGCATATTTTGGAAAATTGATTGTATCTCTGTAAACATTGATTGATTTTCTTCCAAATTTTGATATGTTCTAGCTGAGACAATTTTCTACAAATGCAGTCAACACGATTTTCATTTTGACAAAGGCATCATGGCGTATTTTTGCGATTAAAGGAGGCATGTCAATTTTTCACATTTTGCGTGTATTCTCTATGGGACATGACTTTTTTCAAAACTGGATTCTACGCTCCGTCTTTCGCGAGCAATATCTCCGTCGTTTTAGTTTTGTTTTCGCTGAGCTTCGAGTATGTTGTAGCTGAGACAATAAGCTATCACTAATGTGCCCTTTATTTTTCGATCAGATGCCGGGATCATGCTCATATTTCACTTGCAAAGTGGGATTTGAGAATTCATTTTCCGTTCACGTGTAATGTCTATGTGGATTATTTTGGTATATTGGTCGCAATTGACTTGAAACGTTGCATGTTGATAGGTAAGACAAAATATTTCATATAAAAACACAAAATCGAGAATATGCATATTTCATTATGTTATTTAGATTTTAAGGTTATAGGTCAAATATACTGTACATGGTTTCCCTAAAACCATGCTTTGTATAGACTTGAAATTTGGCATACTAATAGACCTAAAATGAATAAGAGGATTATTTCAAAAATTAAGGTCAAATCATGCCAATGTTATCTTAACTAATTACTATGCAAATTAGGGTCAAAGGTCAAACATTTCACTATCTCACTAACTATGTGTGGTATGCACTTGAAACAGCCCACCTATACTTGTTAGAAACAAGTATTACATGTCTATCAGGTGGGCTGTATATAATACAGACCACCTTATGTTTTCGTTAGAATATTTTTCTTATTTCCACCCACTTTTTTGTTAGCACGATAACTTAAAAATGGCTCAATCATATGCCTTGAAATTTGGCACATATATGTATCGGCATAAGGACAAAGTAAAATAAGGTTTTCAACCTTGACCTTGATGACGTCATCTAGGCGCCATTTGTGAAAATCAACTCATGATCATATCTTCATAACGGAAAGTCATTTCTCATTCATATTTATCATGATCAAGGTCAATATCCGTCCGGTCAATTTCAGGTCAAAAAACGCGCGCGTACGCCATTATTAGCGTTAGCATTTCATAAAAAGTCGCGCACACGCGCATGCGCGCGCGTTTTCGTTCGTCACGGCCGAACGCAAAATAATTCATCGTAGATTTTTTTTGACACGATATTCCTCATTTTTTAAAAAACAATTTGATACCATGCTTATCTCTTTATGACCATTAATAAGGGAATGAGCGTCCATTCAAGATAAATGTCCGTGCGCGCGAGCTCTTGTAATACATAGCATATATGGGCAAAAACATGCCTATAAAAATTCATTATAACTCTTCAGGATGCATGGAACCCTCAAACTTTTTTCATATTTAGATAGAGTATGGGTCGGAGATATGATTTCATGTCTCATTTGGCCATCAAGTAGATCGGGACGTCATCATAATGGCCTTGAAACTCAAAAATACGAATTTGCATATTATGACGTCAGCATATTTTGGGGAAAATTGAGTGTATCTCTGTAAATATTGATCATTTTTCTCCCAAATGTGGATATGTTGTAGTTGAGGTAATTGTCTACAAGATTGGTACACACTAATTTTCATTTTAATGACGTCATCATAGTCAAAAATTCAATCAAAGGCCACATGTCACAATTTCTTCATTTGCGCGTTATGTCTATGGAAGGTGAATTTCGTTCACATGATGTGTCTACATGACATTATCCTTTGAGCTCTATCTAGCTTATTTGTGCTCTATGTTCTCCCAAATTTTGGTATGTTATAGCTGAGACCATGGGCTATAGAAACTGTGCTTTTGGTTTTTGATCAGATTTTGAGATCATGTCGAAATTTTCAATTGAATGCTGAAATTGCGACCATGCCAAAACGAGTCATCAAAATTGAACCATATTTGAAACACTTGAATTTAAGGTCAAGGATCAGTATAACATGTCATCAAAATCCGAAGGCGCACCATGACGCTCACGTACGCGCGCGTCAAAATAAAAAAAACCCTCAAAATCACTTTTTAATCAAATAAAAGTGAGTTTTAGGCCATTTTGAGCGCGCGGTTCGTGCGTAACGAACGCCATTACACAACATATAATCGCCATTCTTTTTTCTTTCATGATATATTACCCATTTTTTCGAACAATTTGATACCATGGTGATATCTTTATGATTATTAATAATGGAATGAACGTCCGTTCAAGATCAATGTCCGTGCGCGCGAGCTCTTGTAATACATAGCATATATGGGCAAAAACATGCCTATACAAAATCCATTATAGCTCTTTGGGATGCACCTGGGCCGGTATTCAATTAAATACTTAGAATAAGTAAGAAAATTACTAGGTGATTGGCTAAGCTAAAAAGTTTACTTATCTCGTATTCAAATCGCATTTTAGACTATTACTTACCTGAGACAAAATCTAGGTAAAATAATTACTGATTAGCATTGTGACATCACACCGTCAATCAAAAGTAATGCGTAATTATCGCGTCGCAATAAATGCGCGCTAAGATAATTGTGGGCAGGTTATGATACTGCGTAATAAAACCATATGCTTGACAAGCGCCAATCAAGGCCTCCAATGATTGGCTAAAGTCTGGTAGGAGCCGTCTAAAATTTAGGGTAAAATACTTAACCAAAAGTTTGAATTGAATACCAAAATTGGCTAAGTATTTTATCAACGACAAATACTAAGTAAACAGCTAAAATTTTGTAAGTATTGAATTGAATACGGGCCCTGGACTCCCAATTTTTCATATTTTGATAGAGTATATGAGTCGGAGATATGATTTCATGTCTCATTTGGCCATTAAAAATATTCTGACGTCATCATAATTGCATGGGAACTCAAAATACGAATTTGAATATTATGAAGTCAGCATATTTATGGAAAATTGATTGTATCTCTGTAAATATTGATCGGTTTTCTTCCAAATTTCGATATGTTATAGCTAAGACAACTCTCTACAAGCTCAGTGGCCACCCTTTTTCATTTTGATGACGTCATCATAACAACAATTTCGATTAAAGGCCACATGTCAAAAATTTCTTAAATTGCGTTTTATGCCTATGAAAGGTGAATTTCGTTCACATCATCCTGAATCTACATGTCATTGTTTTTATAGCAGTATCTCGTTTATTTTTGCTTTATTTTGTCTCAGATTTTAGTTGGAACAGCCCACCTATACTTGTTCCAAACAAGTATTACATGTCTAGTTATTCTTTATTTTTCTTATTTCTAATCACTTTTTTGTTAGCAAGATAACTTGAAAATGGCTAGATCAAATGCCTTGAAATTTGGCATACATATGTATAGGCATATGGAAAAATCAAAATAAGGTTTTCAACCTTGACCTTGACTGATGACGTCATCTAGGCGCCATTTTGTAAAATTTTCTGAAAATCTACTCATGATCATATCTTCATAACGAAAAGTCTTTTCTCATTCATATTTATCATGATCAAGGTCAATATCCGTCCGGTCAATTTCAGGTCAAAAAACGCGCGCGCGTACGTCCGCGCGTCAGCGCGCGCAAATTCAAAATGCTCCAAATCGTCTCAAATTCATTTTGGATACGTTTCAGGCCATTTTAAGCATTTCGCAAAAAAACGCACACATTTTCGCGCGTTTTCGCGCGTACTGGCATTTTGCAACATAGAATCGCCATTTTTCTCTGTCATCATATTTGGCATATTTTTCAAGCATTTTGATACCTTGTTTATCTTTTTCTGACCATTAATAACGCGATGAGCGTCCGTTCAAGAAACATGTCCGTGCGCGCGAGCTCTTGTAATACATAGCATATATGGGCAAAAACATGCCTATACAAAATTCATTGTAACTCTTCAGAATGGATGGGAACTCCCAATTTTTTCATATTTGGATAGATTATGAGTCGGAGATATGATTTCATGTCTCATTTGACCCTCAATTAACTCATGACGTCATCATAATGGCCTCCGAACTCAAAATTTCAATTTGCATATTATGACGTCAGCATATTTTGGAAAATTGATTGTATCTCTGTAAATATTGATCGATTTTCTTCCAAATTTTGATATGTTCTAGCTGAGACAATTCTCTACAAATGCAGTATACGATTTTTCATTTTGACAAAGGCATCATGGCGTATTTTGCGATTAAAGGAGGCATGTCAATTTTCCAATTTTGCGTGTATTCTCTATGGGACATGACTTTTCTGAAATCTGGATTCTACATTCCAGTCTTTTTGAGCAATATCTCCGTCGTTTTACTTTTGTTTTTGCTGAGCTTCGAGTATGTTGTAGCTGAGACAATAAGCTATCACATGTGTGCCCTTTATTTTTCGATCAGATGCCGGGATCATGCTCATATTTCACTTGCAAAGTGGGATTTGAGAATTCCATTTTCCGTTCACGTGTAATGTCTATGGGGATTATTTTGGTATAGTGGTCATAGCACTTGCCTCCCATTCCGGCGACCCAAGTTCGATTCCTGGTGGGTCAATTTTTTAAATTTTTTTGCCGTCGTTTTGAATTTGATTTTATGATCTTCTTCGATTATAACATATTATCATATACTATCACGAACAATGTAATAAAATGCCTAATTTTGCGTGTTATATCTATGGGAGAAATATGTCAATCGTTTGAGTACAACCTTACGGGAAATCTGAGTCCTTGTCGTGTATTAATTTTTATTCATAGTTGGATAGAGTATGAGTCGGAGATATGATTTCTTATAAAAAACAAAATCTAGAAAATGCATATTTCATTTTGATATTTAGATTTGAGGGTCAAAGGTCAAATATACTGTACATGGTTTCTCTAAAACCATGCATCGTATAGACTAGAAATTTGGCACACTAATAGACCTGAATAAGAGGATTATTTTGAAAAAATAAGGTCAAATCATGCCAATGTTATCTTAACTACTTAGTATGTCACTAAACATGTGTGGCATGTACTTGGAACAGCCCACCTATACTTGTTATTAACAAGTATTATATGTCTAGTTTATTTTTCTTATTTCCAATCACTTTTTTGTTAGCAAGATAATTTGAAAATGGCTAAATCAAATCCCTTGAAATTTGGCATACATATGAATAGGCATATGGAAAAATCAAAATAAGGTTTTCAACCTTGACCTTGACTGATGACGTCATCTAGGCGCCATTTTGTAAAATTTTTTGAAAATCTACTCATGATCATATCTTCATAACGAAAAGTCGTTTCTCATTCATATTTATCATGATCAAGGTCAATATCCGTCCGGTCAATTTCAGATTAAAAAATTTGCGCGCATGCGTACGTTTGCGCGTCAGCGCGCGCGCAAAATTACAAAATTCTCCAAATCGTCTCAAATTCATTTTGGTTACGTTTCAGGCCATTATAAGCATTTCGAAAAAAAAAACGCACACGCGCATAATGGCATTTTGCAACATAGAGTCGCCAAATTTCCTCTGTCATCATATTTGGCACATTTTTCCATGCATTTTGATACCTTGTTCACTTTTTTCTGACCAGTAATAACGCAATGAGCGTCCGTTCAAGAAACATGTCCGTGCGCGCGAGCTCTTGTAATATATAGCATATATGGGCAAAAACACGCCTATACAAAATTCGTTGTAACTCTTCAGAATGGATGGGAACTCCCAATTTTTTTCATATTTGGATAGATTATGAGTCGGAGATATGATTTCATGTCTCATTTGACCCTCAATTAACTCATGACGTCATCATAATGGCCTCCGAACTCAAAATTTCAATTTGCATATTATGACGTCAGCATATTTTGGAAAATTGATTGTATCTCTGTAAATATTGATCGATTTTCTTCTAAATTTTGATATATTCTAGCTGTGACAATTTTCTACAAATGCAGTCGAAACGATTTTTCATTTTGACAAAGGCATCATGGCGTATTATTGCGATTAAAGGAGGCATGTCAATTTTCACATTTTGCGTGTATTCTCTATGGGACATGACTTTTTTCAAAACTGGATTCTACATTCCCGTCTTTCGTGAGCAATATCTCCGTCGTTTTAGTTTCGTTTTCGCTGAGCTTCGAGTATGTTGTAGCTGAGACAATAAGCTATCACAAATGTGCCCTTTATTTTTCGATCAGATGCCGGGATCATGCTCATATTTCACTTGCAAAGTGGGATTTGAGAATTCCATTTTCCGTTCACGTGTAATGTCTATGGGGATTATTTTGGTATAGTGGTCATAGCACTTGCCTCCCATTCCGGCGACCCACGTTCAATTTCTGGTGGGTCATTTTTTTTTTTTTTGCCGTCGTTTTAAATTTGATTTTATGATCTTCTTCGACTATTATTATATATTATCATATACTATCACAAACAATGTAATAAAATGCCAAATTTTGCGTGTATTCTCTATGGGAGGTGACTTTTTATGAAATCTTCATTCTACATTCCAGTCCTGTTTAAGCAATATCTAGATTATTTTTGCTCGATTTTCTGCCAGCTTCGGATATGTTGTAGCCGAGACAATTTTCTACACAGATTGTGACATTTATTTTTTAATCAGATAATTAGATCATGGTGATATTTTAACTACAAAATGTGATTTGAGAATCCCATTTTCCGTTTACGTGTAATGTCTATGTGGAGTATTTTGGTATATTGGTCGCAATTGACTTGAAACGTTGCATGTTGATATAAAAAAGGTAAGAAAAAATATTTCATATGAAAACACAAAATCGAGAATATGCAAATGTCATTATGTTATTTAGATTTTAAGGTTAAAAGTCAAATATACTGTACATGGTTTCTCTAAAACAATGCTTTGTATAGACATGAAATTTGGCACACTAATAGACTTGAATAAGAGGATTATTTCAAAAAATAAGGTCAAATCATGCCAATGTTATCTTAACTACTTAGTATGTAAATTAGGGTCAAAGGTCAAACATTTCACTGATCACTATCTCACTAACCATGTGTGGTATGCACTAATTGGAACAGCCCACCTATACTTGTTCCGAAACAAGTATTACATGTCTAGTTATATTTTATTTTTATAATTTGTTTATTTAGGCATGTGAAAAATCATCTTTATAACGAGTTGAGTATGAATAAATCGCAGAGTGGGCAAGAAAGTATCTAGATAAAGATGAAGAAAATAAACTACGATGACAGGAATACATAAATAAGGCCAGTCTAAATTCACACAAATCAGAAATGTTCATGAGTTTTAATCGTCTGAAACTGCCTCTCAGTGAGCACTGTAATTGACTTTGGAAATAACTATGACAGCCCTCTTTTGTAGTAGTCAGGTCAAGATATGGTTTGACCCTCAAAAAATTGCAACAAAAGGTTTTTTAACGGTTTCTAGTAATATTCAACCTCAGGAATGACATACTAAAAGTATACCAAAACCGAAGGTTCAGAAAGCTGTTATTTTCAAGATGGCGTCCAAGATGGCCGCCGATACCTAAAAATGACCATAAATCACTTATTTTCCATCATAGAGACACAATTTTGATGTCTATCCCATGGTTTCGGGGGTCAGAGAATCCATTGAGACAAGTAAGAATGGTGTGTGATGGTCTAGGAAACCCCAAAATCCAAGATGGCGTCCAAAATGGCCGCCATAACATAAAAATGACCATAAGTCACTTATTATCCATCCGAGAGACATAATTGGAGTGACAAAGACAAAGTGACAAAGAAAAAGTTAATATCTAGACACACATTTATAATACCCACCATACAATTACACATTTTTAAAACCTCGTGTTGTTCATGTCATCTTATAGCGAATAAACATGCAGATCTTCACGTTCCTTCATTTTGATGAGGAATGTACTAACAAAGTGACAAAGAAAAAGTTAATATCTAGACACACATTTATAATACCCACCATACAATTACACATTTTAAAACCTCGTGTTGTTCATGTCATCTTATAGCGAATACACATGCAGATCTTCACGTTCCTTCATTTTGATGAGGAATGTACTTTAGTAAAGAACAATCATCTTCTGCTTCACTATCAAGGGACTCGTTATGTGGATTGTGGCATACATCAAGTTGGCAAGGTCCACACACACTGTTACATGATAGTCCGTAACCTCTGCAGGTACAGCGAGGTGTGCTACAAGCAGTACAGCAGTTGCAATGAATCAACCCAAGAAGATTACTAGGTGCAGCCTTCAACATCACTGGAACCAGGTTAATTTTCTCTAATTTCCAGCACCAGTCTGTGACGTCCATGTCTCCTAATTCACTCTCCATCCATGCCATTACTTGGTAGTATATGTTTTGAGGGAGTGGAATTTGGTGGAGGCTGGCGTACGGGGGAGTCGCATTGGCAATTTTCTTGACGAACAAGTTGTATCGTAATGATGCAAGTGAGTCATTACAGCGGCAACCAAACATGAAAGACATTGCTTTGATACCAAGTTCCTCTATTGGTTCCTTTGGCCGACTTGGAAGAAGGAAAGCACTAGCACAGGATTCTTAAGTGGGGCTGTATTTCACAAGCTTCTGGAAGACTGCTTTCTTTCCGATTCCGAATATCCTGGACGTCGAATCGCAAACAGTGTAGGCATGTCGAAAAAGTAGTTGTGAGCAACTGAGTATAGATCTTTACCCAGGTCAACTTTAAACTGCTCAATGTTATAACTTTCGGAGCCTTGGCTGCATTGTCAGACCGGAGGTATAGTAACCTGCTATCTACATCCGCGTAATGCAAGAGTAACACCAATATGTCAGTGCCTTCTCAAATCAGAGTAGTTGACTGACGACGAGAAGAATTCACTGCAGCTTTAGCAATATGTACATCTGCATTCCCGGACAGGGGTGGATCCAGCCGGCGGCAAGGGAGGGGGTCTAAAAGGGGGCCCACTTCGTGCGAAAATTTGAAAATCGTGCCGGTCGATTTTTCGCTCAGTGGGGTAGGTAGTGACCAAAAAATAAATTTTGGCACCCGAAATTTTTTTTTCCCTCCGAGAAGGGTAATTTTTATTTCAACCGCTACCCCCCCTTGGGCGCCAGGGGAGGGGGCCCATCTTCTTCTTTTTAAAAAAAAATGGTGTTTTTACCTGTTTTTTGGCTAGGGGAGGGAGCCCGGCCCCCCCCTCTGGATCCGCCACTGTTTCCGGATACATTGATACGGTGCAATTACTCTTCCTCATTTCCTCACTAATGAGATTTATGAGTCCCTGCTTATTGCAGTCTCTTGATAAAAACTCATCCTTCTTGCCTGAGAATACTGTGTCTGCATTGAATCTGACAACTGGATGGGCATTCTGCCCACGTCGCTGGTGTGTATTATCATCAATTGACGGCCCTCCACCATAGCCGTCAAAAATACATTTGCAGAACCATATAGTGGAGGGTTGTGAAATCAGCATATAATCGTGCTATTCTGCTATAGATGTCTCCTGTCTTCCATGGTATCCGATGCACCAAGGAACCACCATCAAGGACATACTGTTCTGTGTTCTTTCACGGCTTCACTCGACACTTTACTTGCATGATTGGTTATAGCATGAGCTAGCTGAGGCTTATCAGCCTTCCGAAAGACATTCCTAGCCTCGAAAAGTGAAGGTGGGAACGGACTGAGCTCATAAGTCATCACCTCTGCTGCTTCAAGTCCCATGGTTTTTTAAACTACCAGGAACTGTTGAAACAGCAAAGCAGCATTTATGGTTTGTTCAGGTACAATTTTTACTTTCAAAATCTCTCCCAGAGTTGTAGCTTTGTCTTTCCTTTTTAACGAGACTGTAAAAACAGCATATTGGAGGGCCGCTGAGCTAATCACCGATGTACCCCAGAATAGCCCACTGAAAGGAATTGACTTGCGCTTAGGTTGCTTCCAGACCTTCATGATTATGCTGGAAGCAATCGGTACCCTAATGAAAGGAACTGGACTTCGCAAAATCCTTGGAACAGATAGCAGGGAACTATATTTCCACTCTTACAATGCAGCCAAGGCTCCGAAGGTGTAGAACTGTAAGCAGTTGAAAGTGGACCTTGTTACGGGATCTATGCTCACAACTACTTTTTCTGGATGCCTGCACCGATTGCGATTCGACTTCCTGGATATTCGGAATCGGAAAGAAAGCAGTCTTCCAGAAGCTTGTGAAATGCAACCTCACTTTGAAATCCTATGCTAGTACTTTCCTTCTACCAAGTCAGCCAAAGGAACCAACTTAGAGGAACTTGGTATCAAAGCAAAGACTGTCATGTTTGGTGGCCGCTGTAATGACTCACTTGCATTATTACGATACAACTTGTTCGAAGAAAATTGCCAATGCAACTCCCTGCTACGCCAGCCTCCTCCAAATTCACTCCCTATAACATACTACCAAGCCCGGGGTACTCAGATTTGGCTTGGCTAGGGGTGTGCCGCTCAAGTCTCGAAAACCCCTAGCTCATTTTTCACAATTTTCGGGACCCGAAGTTTTTTGAAATTTTGAAAACACGGACCCATGTTTTGGGATATTTTTGTTAAAAAAGTGACCCATTAGAGCGACACACCCCATATGTGAGTAGCTCCCCCCCCCCATTGATGGAGAGCGAAGAAGACATGGACGTCACAGACTGGAGCTGGAAATTAGAGGACAATCACCTGCTTCCACTGATGTCAAATACGGAGGCTGCACCTAGTAATCTTCTTAAGTTGATTCACTGCAACTTCAGTAGGCCTACTGCTTGTAGCACAACTCGCTATATGCGAAAGTTACGGACTTCATGTCACACTGTGTGTGTGGACCTTGCCAACTTCATGTATGCCACAATCCATATAACGAGTCACTTGATAGTGAAGCAGAAGAATATTTTTCTTACTAAAGTACATTCCTCATCAAAATGAAGGAACGTGAAGATCTGCATGTGTATTCGCTATAAGATGACATGAACAACACGAGGTTTTAAACATTTGTAATTGTATGGTGGGTAAATGTGTGTCTAGATATTTACTTTTTCTTTGTCACTTTGTCTTTGTGTCACTCCCCCCTGCCCCAGTGTTGAAAATGACCTGTAAATAGTTGAATTGACCTTTTTTCTGGGGGTGAGGGGTCGGTGACACCATAAGGGTGAGAGAGAAACATTTTAAGTTCATTTTCTGTTCATAAAGTGCACCCTCTATTGAGATATATTAGTGGTTTTGTGGCCCTTTGGACGCCATATTGGATTTTGTAGCTTCCTGAACCACTGCTTAACGTTCTAACCTATCCTAATGGATTCTTTGACCCCCAAAACCATTGCATAGACACCCCAATTATGTCTATCGGATGGATAATAAGTGACTTATGGTCATTTTTATGTTATGGCGGCCATTTTGGACGCCATCTTGGATTTTGGGGTTTCCTAGACCATCACACACCATTCTTTCTTGTCTCAATGGATTCTCTGACCCGAAACCACGGGATAGACACCAATAATGGATAATAAGTGATTTATGGCCATTTTTAGGTATCGGCGGCCATCTTGAAAATAACAGCTTTTTGAACCTTCGATTTTGGTATACTTTTAGTATGTTATTCTTGAGGTTGAATACTACTAGAAACCGTTGAAAAACCTTTTGTTGCAATTTTTTGGGGTTGGGGTGTTTTTTTACTATAGTTTTTTTCACTATAGTTTTTGCACTCTTATTAAATTTATAAAAGATGATGAAGTCAAGAAAATGATACAAATATGACAGATATGGATACAATCTCCATATTACAAAGGCAATATTTTTTCCCTTTTTTCTTTCCAGCTCAAACGGATTTGTTCGTTTAGGTTTGGAAGGGCAGTTCTTGAGTAGGCCTACGAACTCATCGAATTGCACGAACAAAACATCATGCAACGGTACAACGTTTGTAGAAGAATCCATCCGTCCACTGCATCGGCTTGCGAGCAAGGACGAAATCTACCGAAAGGTCTCCGAGCTGTTGCAAAATGTAACGGAACTAAACGAAGCGCGGGTACGAGAAGTGAGAAAAGAGATCGAAAAGAAATCAGAGAAGTTTTCAGAGGTAGATCTACGATTGTTTCTCCGAACAGTTGTGAATGAAACGGCGGCTTCAGAGATTCGGTAAGTTGACTGAATACATTACTCTGAACGAAAAATGGAAGTATAATTGGGTTATAATATTTTAAAAAATGTAAAAGAAAGAAAGAATGAAACAAAAGAGAAGAGACGAAGAAGAAGAAATAAAGAAAGAAATTCACCTGAACAGTGATACTCATGTAGCTCAACATACGGACATTTGAAATGTTTGAAAACTGAAAATGACTTGCTTCATCAATCGAATAAATTCTTCCATGTAGTCATAGATGTTTGCATGGTACCTCCAAAAAAAAAAAAAATTCCCCAAAGCTCTCTGAAAACTTTTTTTATCGGCTAAAAACTATAAAACACAATAAGTAACTTCATCAAAGTTACAGTATTTACATAATACCACTACACATCATATCACATGGTAAATTTAAAGAACACAAGTTGCGTAAGAGTTTGAAATGTCGGTATCTGCTTGAAGGAGTGGAAATGCAGTTAATAGACCATAATATATTTCAATTTTCTCGTCAAGAGGGTATACAGGTTCTGAGCTGCGTCACAAAGGTATTGCTATTCATGGTCCATTATTTATGACTCAACAATTTATTTTTCTTTTCTGCTTTTTACTTTCATAGTGTGACACATGTATTTACAAAGGGGAAAAAATGCCTGGAAAGTTGGTTGACGGTTGAAGGCCTTAAATATAATGTAATTCTTCGTCCGATCTCGTGTCGTTCTTGAAGGTGTATTTGTATCGCGTGTTTGAGGTAATTAAATGGAGTATGATAATACACGCACACACATATGATATATTTTTCTTTTCAATACTTTATTTTATTGATTCCAAAACAATACAAATCATTCTTGGAAATACAGCTGTTTTTCATCTTGACATGATTCAATACCTTTTCAATACATAGATTGTACGATTGCTGAAAAAAAATGAAATCAGTTCTAACATAAAACAAATAACCCCATCCAACCAAACATACTACTACCCCCCCATGCGACACACGACACACACACACGCAAACGCAAACACACAAGCCACCCGACCACACTTCCACACACATACCACACACTGTTCCTAGCCTCCTCAGAATACCCAAAATTGGACAGAATAATAGAAATAATCTATAAAAAAAATTTGAATAAATAATTAAAACGAGGCTACAATAACCCAATGTTAAAAGTTCATGAAAACTTCCCTTGTTCCCACTTCTGTAAATTTAAGGCTAATTTACCTGCCCTCCCTGCAATATTCTTTTCTTCTTCCCCAAATTCCAACAGTTCTTTTCGAAAATCACCCAAAGACAATATTACGGACTTTTCCCTGCATCTATATATCCAATATTTCATTGCAAAAATAATTGTATTAAATATCTTTATTCGTGGGGAACTACAGGACAACCCTAAATGAATATTTACCCTTAGCACAAGTTTAGCTATTACATTCTGCCATAACCTTTGAACATGTACACACTCCCAGAACAAGTGTAAATAACAATGGTAACAATGATAATGTAAATATGTACATATACATGTACACACACCCTTTATACAAACACACACACACAACCACACACACACACACACACGCACCTAACACGTGCATACGCGCGTGCACCTATAGGCCTACAAGGTGATTCATTTTGTGTAATTTTGACAAATAGCATGTGCGTATTTGTGATAAGAGAGTTGCCAAACCAGTTGTATTTGTTATTTATTAACACTGATATATATATATATATATATATTATTCCAAAAGACAATGAATCCACTGAAGCGTTTTCGAGTAAATTAATTTTGAAACTGTTTTCCTTGTCAGCTTTAACACTTCTTTATGGTATACATGTATTGTAGGGTGATTGCCTTACATCCTTTCAATAATTACCTTTGAAATTTCCAATTATTATTGTTTAATGACTTTTGTTTTGTGAGACTTTTGTGGATGTCAGTATAAATATCATAGAAGATAATCAATACAAAGATTTTCACATCATGCAATTATGCAAAGTCGATCAACGTGCCGTCACCAGTCGTTTTATTTATGTTTTATCTTTGGAGTTTCCAAGCAAAAGTATAAATCAGACGATAATAGCAATACAAAATTCCATTTATAAATTTGATGAATGTTATGTTAACACCAGCAAAGGAACGTGTAAATTGAGGCCTATCTATCTCGTGAAAGTTTAACAACGTCCTCATATTGAAAAAAACAACAAACAAACAAACATTTCTCAAAGGTACATACAATTTTCAAGAAGCAAAAAAGAGAATACAAGTAAATAAAAGAATAAAGGAAATTTGTAGTTTATAAAGTTTATAATTAAAAAAATACATACATACAAAAAACACAAAATTAATGATGCTTGTTTACATTTCATTTGGGGTTGGGATAGTCTATGATTCTTTGATATTTGGTTATGAATGTCCTTAGATTTTTATTATGTCCTCTATTTTTTACGATCGCATTAATGATCCATTTGTTGTAGTTTTGATTCTGTGGGGGTTTCCAATATGTTAGCAACAGAGTCATACAAAATGCAGTAATGGTATCTTATTATTACATATTCATTCATTCTTTCATTGCAATATTGGTGAGAGCACGCATACATCAAGGCCTATGGTGCTCTTAACACCTCGAGGTAAGGATAAGATCAGGTTCTCAGATTTGAGAGGAAAAAGAGGGGTTCATCGTGGTCAAGAATCTACAAACATCAAGTCTACGCCGACAAAAATAATAAAAAAAAAATTAACAATAGGCTTATTGAAAGTAAAACAAAATAACTAAATAAATGAATAAATAAATAGATAAATGAGTAAATCAACATATAAATAAAATTGTAGAGGCGTCGTGGTCTCGTGGATACGTCACTGAACTGTGGTTCTAACTGTTCGCGGTTTCAATGTCCTTTGTGAAGACATTAATCTACATTAAGACATTCTTCGGCCAGACGTTAAATGGGTACCCGCGGTAGGATGCGAATGTTGATGTAGATGGAGTGGCATGTGTGCGCTTGTAAAACGGTGCCTGGCCGGAATACTCCCCAGGGTGCAAGGCGTGTGTACTAGTTATCATATGCAGATTAGTAAATGAATACAATGACCGGGGTAATAAGAATGATAATGTAAAGCGCTTAGAAATGTATTAAAAAGCGCTATGGCCATGCGACTTTATACATGAATAACGATTTTTTTTTAAAGTGAATAAATGATTAAAAGAAAAAACACGCACACGCACTTAAATCTATATAGGCCTATGTGTGCGTGTGTGCATATCACATACTTCACTATAATATACACTACTGGGTTTAACGTCGGAAGTTAGTCTGTCATAGTTTTACTTTTGTTAAACGCGATATTAGACTCATGGTCGGGTTAATATGAAAAGTAGAAAACGGACCTTACAATATACGCTCTTAGAAACATGTCTGATTTGTTCTGGTTGCCATTCGCATGACTGACCATTGCTATCATTTGTTCTACTTTTTGTAAGGAAAAACGTTTCGAAAACCTTGTCGAGATGTCAGGCCATGCAGATCGTTCGGTCGAATGTTCCGGATAGCAGCATCGTCTTCGAGTCTGAACTCCACAATGTCATAAAGAGAAACCAATCCGACTGCGTGCCCCTCTACGACAGCTGTGCCATTGTTGGCAACTCCGGCATCCTCTTGGATAGCGAGTGCGGCGACGTCATCGATTCCGCTGATTACGTCATAAGGAACAATATGGCGGTCATTGACGAGCGCTTCGCGAAGGATGTTGGGATGCGCATCGATGCCATGAGCATGAACCTTCACCTGATTGGCATATTGACAATATGCACGAATGTCCACAAGGGCGGGAAGAGAACAGAATGTGACGTTTTGATGGAGAGAATGAAGATATTTCAGGAGGGCCGGCTCTTTTGGTTTTTCAAACGATATAAACTCTTCCCTGAAATGAAGGCGATGTTGACAGTGCTCCGGAAGAAATACAAGCTGAATTTTACACTGGGCTACAGTCCCATTATACCGATGAATACAGGAAAATCGTGAGTCTTCTTCAAAGGTTACTTTTTTTACTTTTTTCTTCTTTTTCTTTTCTACGTATAATGCTGACAAAAAAGAGGTACATATAATATATGTATATAATACATGTATATATATATATATATATATATATATACATGAAATCTTTTGATGCCACATTTGTTTGCTTTTAGCTGCATGTGATTTGCAGCAAGACTAAGTCAGTACATGCTGAATATAATCATTTTGATAGTTCAAAAAATTCAAAAAATGATACACAATTATGTACTCCATAGCTAACCATTCCCAATAACCTCCATACATTTTCTTTCACAATGCAATTCCATGACCAGTCCTCAATTTTACATTGCCTGAAATACCGTTTTTGAAAAATCTGCCAAAACCCTGCGTATTTGATAGTTTTAATGAAGAAATATCCCCTTCTCCCCTTCTCTTTTTACAGATTAGTGAAAGTACCCACCCCTTCATCGGGCCTCGCAGTTTACATTGCAGCAACTCAATTTTGTAAAAGCGTAAACCTGTTTGGATTCTATCCCTTCAATGACCGTGGCAAAGAGAAGAACACAGTCATGGCTCATTATTATGATGATAAGGTGTACCCCTTCAGTAAAACTCATAAAATGCCCAAGGAATATGCATGGTTGGAGGACCTGGATAGAAGAGGTGCACTTCGAATGATCAACGACTGTACATCACTTAGGAAGTAGTATTGTGCTTTCATTTTTTAGAGTAATAATACTGGCATATATGCCTTTAAGCTTGAAATTAACGACTGACTGATTGACTGAAAGAACACATAAATGGATAGATAAATGAAAGAATTTTTATTTATATTTTTATTTGCAGGGTAGCCCATTCAGCAGCAGTTGGTCTCCCATGGGGTCCAGCGGGTAAAAACAATCATACAAACATATCAGTCACAATAAAAAAGCAAGTCTGAAAACAAAAAACTTATATAAAATTGAAATTCACATAATTAAAATCAAAAGTTAAGTTATATTTTTCTCGGCAATTCAACATAGAAATTTTTGTAAAGGTAGGTTTTGAATGAGTCAAGTGGGTTTTTTATTCTTACTTCAAGCGGTAAATTATTCCATAATAAAGGGCCGTCGTAGCATAATGAACATTTTTAATAGTCAGTTCGGCATTTAGGGATTACGAGATCACGTCTAACAGATTATCTTGTATTCTTATTATGTACTTCAGTTAATTCATGAAATAAAGTGGAATGATAATCAGCTAATATACCATTAATACATTTAAAGATAAACACACATAGAAAATATTTGACACGATCATAAGAGGGCATCTATTTCAACTGCAAAAAACATTTCTATTGAGGGTGTAAATATATTACAATTAAGAATAATTCTTGCCGCCCTCTTTTGTAGCGTTGGGATACGTTCAGTTTGCGTACTCTATCCATTGCCCCAAATTTCACAGCAATAGTCCATTCGCGATTGTATCAAGCAATTGTACAGTAGTTTAAGTGTTTCATTATCTGCGACGGGTCGATTACGTTTGAACCTTGCCAGACTGGCAAACATCTTTTTTTTACATAGAAAGTTAACATGTTCATTCCACAATAAATACGCCAAGGCATCTTATACATGTAATTTTGCATTATTCATGAATGAATAGATAACATCATTTATAACAAATACATAACAACAATAATGAAGTTAGTAGTAATATTCTGTTCTTCTTTAGTGCATCACATGTCATAACTTCTTTATGCGCTTCGTAAGAACACTATCGCACAGACTTTCAAAATACCAACCTAAGGCAATTTCAATAGCCTTGTGCGTTACCCATGGAAATGTGTGAACATGACAATAACTTCTACAGGACCCGAACAGAACTTTTAAAGGCAATACCGTAGGGTATTGAAATTGCCCTTCAGTTAATTTCTTGAAAGCCTTTGCCACCGTGTTCTAATACTTTAAAAAAAAAATCATGCAGAGACTTTCAAATATTTTTTTTCAGAGAAGAACACATTACTTTACAGTACCCAATCACTTCACCCGGGTCAAGTACAGCAACTGCAATGGAATAACAATCCGAGTAAAGCAGTGTAAAGTAATTCTGGATCTATAATTATGTCATCTAGTAGTTCAGAATAAAGGCAGATGTAGTAAAGAATCTTGATGGCTATCACGTTCAGTCACATATAGTATCATCAGTATCATATTGCACGTTGTTGTGAGAAGCTCGGTGTAATTCCTCATTTGCTGCCTACCTAACTTAAAAAAACTGGCCCAGTGAGGCAACATCTGGACTAAAATTCGAGCAGGCCCCCAGCCAACGACAGCTCATGAGACTGACGGGACATGAGACCGAAGCCCAAGAGTCTGACCATGTCGTTCTCGCGGGCCTTCAGAAAAGTTATCAAAGGGTTCACGAGAAAAATCATAACCGTCATATCCGTCTTGTGAGATTCGTGAGATTTCTTTCCTGAGGATCCGCTAGGGCTGTCTGTATAGTGTTCCGTCAAGCAGAACTACGGCCAAATAATATATAAGTCGCTTTTAAAGCAGCAAATATAACACAGAAACGGATGACTACTAAGAGTCCTACGATTTCTTTTTTAATGACATGAAACGTCTATCCCCAAGACACTGATATCATCATGCCTCTGCCCAGATCATAACGATGTACTACATGTAATAAACATTTCCACAAAATTTTGAATTTCTTTTTTGAAAGAGTCTGTATAGTCATGAATATGACATTTTGATATGAATTTGTGTTTGTATTTTAAGGGATATATTCCTATTAGTGCAAACACATATATAAGGAAAATGAAAGCCTTAAAATTGAATAACCATTTGAAGTAAATATCTAATATAATTTAACGCAATATTATTTTGTATAATCTGTAAATTGAAACATTATTTCACATTAAAAATGTTGTGTATGCTGTTTACTTCATTAATTCTTCCATATATTTCATAGCGTAATATTCTTTGGGAAAATCTAAAGAGTAAATATGTCGATACGTTTTCAATCTTTATCTATCTTTCTTAAAATAGTATGTCGCTCTCTTCCATTTACATTGACATTTTAGTTTAACTGAGGGCTGCAAGCACATCAAGTCTCATGCTTATGCTGACGCCCTCCTATATCATGTTTACTTCTTCATATATGCATTAAATGTGTAAATTAATTATTGTACAATGTCATGAATTGCATTGGGAAATATGTATCAAATGTAAATGAATCAAAATATGAATGTCACATTAATGCACATGCATATGCATGTATGTTTAAAAAGATGATATAGGAATCAATAAATCAATTATCAATATATATATATCAATATACGCACGTAGACTTAAACAATATCAAATCAATTAAAAAAAAAAATCCATTATAAACATTTGTACTGATAGTCTTAAGTACTTTCTAGGAAGGCAGCATACAAACGGTCCTTGCACCAATGCTGTTACATGAATTCGAGAAAAACTTTTCCTTTCCATCCTCCATTTTGACGGTGAGACATCCTTGACTTCCTAAATTGGTAGCATCTCTCCAGTCTGTAGGGGAGGAGGATTAGAGAATCGAAATAATGATGGTGATGATAATGATAATAATGATTTTGATGATAATATATGAATGATAATAATTATGATAATGAATATATAGATTGTAAACAAAATTTGATTATAAAAAAGTTCATGATAAAATCACTACGTATTATGGAGTTGTCGTGGTTTAGTGGTTTATTCACTTGACTTACAATCTCTGGATTGAAGGTGCGAATCCCAGGCCGGCACTAACGTCCTTTGGCAGAACATTATTTGATATTTGCCACTATCCGCCCAGGTGTAAATAGGTACCTGGCAATGCTAAATTTATAATAATTGCAGGGCCCGCATGAAGAGCAGTATCAATACCAATATTGCTATCACGTGTTGGCCTGAATAGGACCCAAATGTCTTTTCTTTCTTTCTGATAACAACAACAACAACAGCTACAGCAGCAACAACTTCTTCTGATACAACGTCGAAACAGACCAAATACTCTAGACCATCGCCGGATTTCTTCAAAGACACAGCTTGTGGACAATTCTTCCTAACGCCCTCGTCACTATTGTCCATTATCACCCGTATCAGACATCTGAGCTGGTCATTTACTAAACCGTATTGCCCTAGTTTTTGTTAGCAGTGGTAAACGGAAGGGTATATTCTTTGTATTTTCCTTGGTCTCCCTGCCCGTATAGACTTTGCGTGTAGAGACGAGTGAAAATATTTATATAATATTGACTGGCCTTGAGGGGTATATAAGAAATATTGACCAAGCTAAGATCATATTGCCCCGAGTCGAAAGACGAGGGCAATATGGTCTTAGCGCGGTCAATATATTTTATATCCCCCGAAAGTAAAGCTAGTCAATATTTTTATTGTCATCCAAATCTGACATCTAGAGCAAATACAGAAATCCACCATGACAATCTCAAAGAACTGAACAAACTTTGTCAAACCAGCACTGTGCATCCAGTGCTTGACGAAATTTTCGATACACTGCAATTTATGTGCCTTTGGTGTGATTATTACGTCACAATAGAGTGCGCGCTAAGACCATTATTGCCCTCGTCTTTCGACTCGGGGCAATATGATCTTAGCTTGGTCAATATTTCTTATATACCCCTCAAGGCCAGTCAATATTATATAAGAACTGACACTCTATATTTCCCATTGCTACATAATGGAAGTGAGACCGATGGGCATGACTAGAAGAGATGAATTTAAAGGGAATAGATGCTTTTGGAATGTGGGTGTATAGGCAAATACTGAGGGTTCCCTGGACTGACTCGCTGACATATGTCACATAAGAACAAACCGATGTTTACTATATAGACAAGCTGGGTACAGAGATGTCGCTCCGAAAGTGTATTGCCAGAAGGAAACTGCAGTTTGTTTTTAATATGTAGTACGGAGAGATGGTCTCGGAAAGTCACTTATAACAGGGACACTGGAAGCCAGGCGAATAAGAGGCAGAGCAATGTTTTTCAGTAGAAAGAGAAGGATGGCACAAATTTGTGATGGCCACAGCAGCGCAGCCAGCGCCACCTGACGGAAAGAATATCAGCTCTGGATGAAATAAATAAATTAAATTTTGTCTTTTGTTCAGTTTCATTTCTATGAATTTAGAAAATGAAACTGTGAAATGATGTGAATTATCCCCTTTCTTGCGAAATCATCGAAATCAACACTATGTGACAGCCCCGGGTCGCGAAATTCTTTTTCCTACGAACTAGTTACTTTTTATCCGCTGTGACGGCTTCGAGAGAGACTACAACTATAATACTTGTATTTTCTCTAAGTTTCCTTACTATGTATCAACAAAAGATACGGGGTTCAAAGATCGCCTCACTCAGATTCGAACCTGAGTCTTTTCAGTCACAAGCGCAGCACTCTATCCAATCACGCTACACCGATTGGTTGCTCACTCTGGTTGCGCTTTATCCATAATTTATGACTGCGATGTTGACTAGTCTTGACGAAACAAACCATCTTAAGTTCAACTGAAGGACAATTTTCTGAATTCCAGGTCACACCTGACATACTAATAATGGAAACAGCCTATATGATACCGTCAGTGTTCCGAGGTCCCAGTAGTCCAGAATCTGACCGATTTAATTTTTAATAATCTCCACACAGTCATGTAAACGCGATCTTCCTCTACTTGCTGCAAACCGAAGATTTTGCGTGATCCCCGAAATTCTAGGCCTAGCGAAAAAAAAAGTAGGTTGGGCATAATATTAGAGGCTGTTCACACCGCAAGGGGGGACCGTGGGCGGACCGTGGATCGCGCTATCGTAGCGCGACCCACGGTCCGCCCATTGGCATTCGCCGGATTCACACCGCAGTGAGATAGCGCGGTCTATCGTAGCACCCTTTTTTGAGAGGTCCTGTTGCCATGACGCGTGACGTCATGAGGTCAGAGCGGTCAAAGATTTCGCGCGCTATTACGAACCCGTAGTTGAGTTGATGCATATTTTCACACAAGAGGGACTTTAATAGAATGAGTATAAAATTCCCCGCATGTAGAACGATGACTTCCGGCGTGCTATCGTAGCTCGGGTTCACACCGGCAGAGATAGCGCGGTCTAGCGAGCGCTAGACCGCGCTATCTCTCGTGGACCACCCCCAAGAGGTGGTCCAGTTGCACGCCGTTTTGGCTCGCCGTGGCTCGCTGTTGGGCGGACCGAAACGACGTTGTACCTTCCACACCGCAGAGATAGCGCGGTCTAGCGCGCGCTAGACCGCGCTATCTCTGCCCGTGTGAACAGCCTCGTGGACCACCCCCAAGAGGTGGTCCAGTGGCACGCCGTTTTGGCTCGCCGTGGCTCGCTGTTGGGCGGACCGAAACGACGTTGTACCTTCCACACCGCAGAGATAGCGCGGTCTATAGCACGCTGGAAGTCATCGTTCTACACGCGGGGAATTTTATACTCATTCTATTAAAGTCCCTCTTGTGTGAAAATATGCATCAACTCAACTACGGGTTCGTAATAGCGCGCGAAATCTTTGACCGCTCTGACCTCATGACGTCACGCGTCATGGCAACAGGACCTCTCAAAAGGGGTGCTACGATAGACCGCGCTATCTCACTGCGGTGTGAATCCGGCGAATGCCAATGGGCGGACCGTGGGTCGCGCTACGATAGCGCGATCCACGGTCCGCCCACGGTCCCCCCTTGCGGTGTGAACAGCGTCTAAGATGAGTACGGATTCGTGGATCGCGCCATCTTCAGCTTGCAGCAGGTAGGGGGTGGGAGAGATCGTAAATTAACACCCTCCAGATTTTGGGCGATGGTTTATCGCGCTATGTCTGAACAAAACTGGATATACAGTGCGTCCCAGAAAAAGCGAAACCGAGAATTATCGATGTTTTATCATAAATTAATCTCAATTATAATTAATAAATGACACATATTTGTAAAGCTTAGATCCTCCTCTTTCATTTGATGCAACTCATATGATGCACATTTCACGCATGAGTGATTAAAAACAATTTGAAGAAAGGGTACCAAAAAGTCATTTGGCGAACAATATCTGAATATCAAAGAGAAACTCACATTTATAGAAAGTTCATTTTCTGCCCTTTCATATAACACCTCAATCAGGAAAAATGAGCCAGGAATAACAAAGTTCTGTTTGTTTAAAGTAATACTTGCATCTCAAATCGGCAATTTTGTCAGTGGATTGTGACGTAGTGACGGATTACTCTCCCGTTTGTCGTGTAGAAAAATATCACTTATTTCTGTTTTTCTCCCAAGTGCTTTCTCCCTCGGGGCACTTCTCAAAATATATCATGGAGAACTCATTATTACAGGTCCTCTAAAAAGAAAAGACCACCCCGAGTCATACATATATGAAAAGTTGAATTTTTTAGTCTTTTTGTGTATTAGAGCAGGAAGATGTGACAAATGGAGTGCCCGTCCTTTGAAGCCTTCCGTTGCACCGCGCGTCTTTTTTCCCCCTACCGTAATCCCCTTAATCCCCAACTCAATGGTACAGTGCAGTGGTAGCACTGAAGTCCTCCCTTTCCACCCACAGCCCAGCCCAGCGAGCACGGCGGCTTATGTGTCGCCGGCATGTACTGGAGTGAAAAGTGGTGATGAATTGACAACTTCTAACCCTCATTCAACAAATGCGCAAATATATAACACAATTTCATTTAGGTACTTTGGGAGATAAACCTTTGGACTACCTTCCTAGCTATGTACAATTTGCGGAAATTTGCGGAAAATGTCAACAATTAGCTGAGAAAATCATGATGATGAGAAACTTCCATTCACTCCAACTCACGATTTCCTTGGTCGATTTCGCTGGTTCGAACGGCTATGTCTTCAGTACAGTTTTCCGAGCACAGCAAAAGCATTTGATAACCAATAGAAGGTTGCATTGTGCCATATGTTGTGGATTCTGTATTTTATATGTTATAGCTATATACATCTTCACTGAGTATGACGTCATTTTCGCGGTGCAACGCATGGCTTCTAAGCCTTTTTTTTACGACCGAGTGTTTACAGAACTTAGGGAAGCAGAAGGCGTTGCGTAACATTTCATTGCCAGAGGGGATCTGTGGTCTGATAAGGGCAGCTGTTGATGGATTTGATGGCTGGAGAGGGTTACATTTCTTGTTGTTAAGCCAAGTTAATCCTGAATATCTGTCCCTCGAGAAAATCTTTCGAGACGGGCACTCCATTTGTTCTCATGTTCCTGATTAGAGCAAATAGGAAAGTTGTCCGCCACTTCATCACATAGACATTATCAAGTCAGCCAATTTGAAGGGCCCATACCTATATAGTGATTGCAACTTTCAAAAATTCGTAACTTTCTAATTTTTTTCCCGATTTCATTCAAACTTTCATCAATATGCTTCTTTGATTTTTCTGCTTTATTCCAGACAAGTTTGCTATCAAGGTTGGATTTCCCTTTAAGTTATGATAAAACATCGATAATTCTCGGTTTCCTTTTTTCTGGGACGCACTGTATAGTAATATAGCCTCACTAGCAGGACCCGCGGAAAATCCGCGGGATTCTAGGGGGTGTAAATAGATACCGGTATATAAATTAAAACCACCAAGAACTGTATTTGCAAATTAGAGGAAACCATAAGTTCCCCACTCAACTTTATTTGCCATTTAGAGGATACCATAAGTTCCCGATAAGGCGTTGCACGGCGTGCGCCCCATGAAGCTCAGGGGTTTTAGGCATATACGGTCAGATGAGCCTCCAGGGGCCACTGAGCTTTTGGTGGGGTCCAGGGGGAAGAGCCCCCGGAAGCTCAGGGGTTTTAGGTATTTAATTACGGTCAGATGAGCATCCAGGGGCCCTCTTTAGGGCCCTTGGTGGGGTCCAGGGGGCGGAGCCCCCGTAAGCTCAAGAGTTTTAGGCAGATTTTACGGTCAGATGAGCATATTTTGATACTTCATTTTGTGACACTGGCAGTTGAGAAAAAATCCGGGAAAATCATATCATTTTAGCAACATTTGTATATTACTGGTATCGAATAAGAAATTAACGACGTTTGAATTTTATTATTTGGGGGGTAACTGTCCCCCCCCCCCATCAGTACGCCAGTGTTCAGGGGCTCATAACTTTTCACTCCTATAATAAAAAACACACGCTTTCCATCCTCTCACAATATTTCCACGATATGCGCATAACGCTATTATAAAATCCTCCATTAATTGTTAAATATAGGGGCCTGAGGAATGTTTAAGAAGTTTAATTCCTGTTTACTCTCCTTTTCTTTGAATGGAATGTAATTTTTATGTGATTCAATTCATTTTTATTTTATTTTTGGTTAAAAATACAAACCATTTTACTCCTTTACTGCTTTTTTTTTTTTTGGTGGGGCTTTTTTGGGGGCGAAAATACGTTTGCCCCCCACACTTCCGGCGCCCCTGCACTTGGGTATGAAAAATATACACACAAACAGGTTTTCACACCCCCTTTCACTTTCCCTCCTCCTCCCCATAAACCAACACACAATTTTACACATGCATATATAGGACGTTTAAACATCTACCTTACCACAAATATTCAGTTTAACACTATATAGCAGAGAGGGGATGAGAGACAGAGGTAGGGAAATGGAAGCGAGGGAGGGGGAGAAATGGAAGGAAGAGAGAGAGAGAAAGAGGATGAAGAAAGAGAGGAGGAAAGAAGTATACTGTATGTATGAACATGAATGATAAATAGTACAGAAAGTGGAAGAGTGAGAATTAGAGAGTGATACATAGAGAGCGACATTAGAGAGATAAATAGAAAGAGAAAGAGAGAGGTGAAAAGAAAGAAAGAAAATTTAGTTTTATTTTGTATCGCTATTTTCTTATTTTATGTGCGAATTATAATTACTTTGCTTCAGCAACAACAAAAAATATTTGATGGACACAAATTCACTCAAACACTCATAAGCAAGTACCATCAATCATCACATACACATCATCTTGTTATTGATAGCTGAGTTATGTATGAAGGGTATATACAATAAATTTAGGTGTATAATGAAAATTTAACGACACAGTCATAGAAGTATATTTTTTAGTTTATTAAACAATGTTTGTATACTGTTATTATCAAACAGTATGATACATCATACATGTATATGAAAACATTAAACAATACTTTGGAAAAGCAAGAAATAGGCTGAGTATTATAATAATTGTTAAAAGTAGACATAAATAACAATTATCATTATCATGATGGTTTTTACTATGTTTAATTACATTTTTAATAAGTCAACAGTAATGATAGTTATATGCAGCTGCGTAATGCACATTTAGTTCTGGTCGTAAGATTGAATTGTCATCTCAATCGCATTTGTCCTATGAAGAACTTGAACTATATCTCCTTGCAGAGTAAGGTGATTCTTGACTTGTAGTTGGTGTTGACTGAAGGTCAGCTTGGAGCATTGGCATTGCAGGTTCTGGGTATTTTGTGTTATGGTCATGCGAAAAATTTGAAGTACTTGGCATCGCCCTTGACGTTGGGTTGCTAGTTGTTGGTGTTGAAATCTTGGAGGACTGTAAATGAAATGAATGAAAAATAACAATACACAAATTATTGTACTATATTATAAACAGCACATAAATATTTTTTCTTCAGTTTACATGATATGATGATATGACCCTACCCAATTCAAAATCAGAGGCTAACGAACGAAAGAGACAGAAATTTTTGGTCTAGGGCCGCCAAGCATTTCAGCGGCCGTCAGAAATCAGAACTACAGAGTACAGAGTAGTACAGTACATAATTGAGTCATAACTTTATAAGGCATTAAAGGCATCGTTTAGATGCACAGGCCAGCACTACGTGTTATCAGTGTCTGTGATATGGTGTAATATAGAAGCCCTAAAAAAAAATCACGCTTCAAAACGATCAAGAAGTGCCTCAAAAAAGTTAAAATCTTTGAGTGACCAATTTTACCATACTCGTTTTTCCCAATAGACTGTAGTGTTATAATAAAAACCGTTACGAAAGCGCAAAATTTGGTTTTGATTTCCAATCATAAATATCTTGATAATCAGACAGGCGATCGGCTTGTAAAAGTCATGGGATGGGGTTCCTGGCCTGACTGACCTAAGGCTAAAGCCTAAAGGTTTATAATTATCATTGCAGCATGAGCTAAATCCAGGATTTTGTTTCAGAATCTGAGATCGCGGATCCCTATAAAAAGTATAAGGGATAAAAGTAAACTAAAGATGTGAGGGCCACTAACAATACACAAAGACCTCATGCATGCATGTTTCAACTTTAGAAATAGACCATACCACCAACAACAAACACGCCAAGCCCAAGGCCAGTGAGCTGAGCTAGTAGTAGTACGTGCATGCATGTTTACTATTCAGAGTCTACTAACCTGCTAACACGACCAACCACCACACACAGCACAGTGCAGCAGCGTCAACGCGTCATAGCGCATGCATCTAAATTTGTCTAAGAAATGTTGACAACGTCAACAATACTCATTAATTTGTATAGAATGCAATTGATTTTGGAGTGTGTGAACTTACTGTTTACGAATTCTGCATCAACACTCAGTGCCCGTAATAGATGAAGTAGAGTTTAAAATGTGAGTCGATGTGATGAATCTCCGAAGGCGAAGTCGCAAAGTATATGGATATGGCGATAGGGAAAAGCCCCAGCTAGCTAGCTAGCTATATTGGTTGCCAATTACACTGTTGAAACTTATTTTGTTACTTTAAGCGTATATTCAATATAATCAGGATTATACAAATATATTAATAAATATTTCATTAAAATGTCATGTATTTGCTAAACATTTCAAATAAAAAACAAAAACAAAATTTGTATTGCTAATTTTGGCAGACAATTAATGGATCGAGGTCGGACTGTGCTGCTCGAAAGTATAAGCTAGGTCGTTCCTTTTGCGTGATTATATATCTCCATTTTATCAAATTGTTATTGACTGTATAAACAGAATAAAAACATAATCGTAATTCTTTGAATATTTTTTGTTAGAATGATATCAAATTAGAATAAAAACAATTTTTAGTGGCGATGGATTGAAACAGTTCGAGGCTCATGCATGCATGCAACAGCTCATGCATAATATTCATGGGCGTGTCACATCGTTTTTTACGATTTCCTGGTCGATGGCGGGACAGCATGGGTAAAGACCCGGACGTTCCCAGATAACAATACGACGTTAGGCCAACGTGGGGCCAACGTAAGCTGTTACGTTGGTCCAACGTCGCCAACATGATGTTGGGCCGACGGCTTTCTTGCCGGCGGGCCAACGTTGGCTCGTCAGCGAAAAAATGACATTAAGCCAACATCGGGCCAACGTTATGCCAACCTCTATCCCACCATGTGCCGATGTCCTTCCGACATTGAACCAACGTTATGCCAACCTCTTTTCCACCGTATGCCGACGTCTCTCCGACATTGGACCAACGTCATCCCTACCCTTATCCCACCATATGCCGACGTCTCCTCGACATTGGACCAACGTTATGCCAACCCTTTTCAACCATGTGCCGACGTAGGGCCAACGTTATGCCAACCTCTTTTCCACCGTTTGCCGACGTCTCTCCGACATTGGACCAACGTCATCCCTACCCTTATCCCACCATATGCCGACGTCTCCTCGACATTGGACCAACGTTATGCCAACCCTTTTCAACCATGTGCCGACGTAGGTCCAACGTTATGCCAACGTTCCCCCGACGTAGGACCAACGTCATGTCAACCCCTATCCCACCATGTGCCGACGTAGGACCAACGTTATGCCAATCCCTTTTCCACCATGTGCCGACGTCCCCCTGACGTAGGACCAACGTAATGCCAACCCCTTTTCCACCACGTGCCGACGTCGGCCTAACATAATGCCAACCCCTATCCCACCATGTGCCGACGTTGGATCAACGTTATGCCAACCCCTATTCCACCATGTGTCGATGTTGGACCAACGTTATGCCAACCCCTTCTCCACCATTTGCCGACGTAGAAGCAACGTTATGCCAACCCATTTTCCACCATGTGCCGACGTCCCCCCGACGTTTGACCAACGGTATGCCAACCCCTATCCCACCATGTTCCGACGTTGTACCTACCCCTTTCGATTTCATGCCAACATCCTTTTGACATTACCAACACCAACTCAACAACATATTCACACCAACATATATCAGTCATCCGTTCATAAAAACATCGTCAAGATCATACTACATCGGACATGTACATTCATTCAAACACATGCATCACAACGTGACAAGGAAAAGGCCAGGTAATTTAAGATTGGGTTAAATAAATAAACAGAGCAAAATCAATAAAATGAAATAGTAACAATTTCATCAAAATCGGACAGTTATTAAAAAAAGTTCATTATAGAACTCAACTTACATCCCTCTGGAACATATGTATAATAACAATATTGCAGCAAGTGGACATGTTATTTTAATTTCGTCATGTCTATTTTCTGGTACATTTTAATAATTAAATCACTATCAAAACTTGATAATAACTTATTTGTCCAATTTCAATGAAAAGTTCACCGTCTTACTTTTTAGGATTTGCTCTGAATACATCCCCCCCCCCTTGCAAAAAAAGAACAAGGAAAATAAACTGATTTTGTGATAAAACATACTTTATTTTATGTGTAATAAACAAACTGTTGTAAATATGAATACAATTCTTGTACATTTTTCTTTGGTACTTTCGTTTGAGAACAAAAAAGATGTAATCATAGTTTCAAGTTCAAGGTATCTCACTATGTCATAATATACTGTCAATGAATGCTAGGACGATATGAGCTGTTATAAAATGAAGTGTCGCTTACATACTGACATACATTGTACGAATATTATAAACAATCCTCACTACTTCCCGAGTAAAACAAAACAAACTTTCTGGCAGACGAACACCATTGTTTATGACAAGATTCCCTACACTGCTGGGTGGTTCCAATGTCCTTGTTTCAGGAGGATTCCTCTACATATGTACAACACAAAATATAAAGAAATCAATAAGTGTTCACCATTTGTGTATCAGGAACTAGGCAATTAATGTAAACAAGTTTTCATAAAAAATAAAAATAAAATTCAGAGAAATTGCCAACATTTTTGTTGCTTTGGCATTTCAGAGATGCTGATACATTTTGTCACCAAATCTATTGTTAACACATCTATAAACCTTTTTTCCAGGACCGGAGGGATACATTGCTTGAATGTGTGAAGTGAAGCAATTGCTAAATGTTTATATTAGAAGAGTGGAAATTTGAAAGAGAAGAAAAGAAATAGAAGAGCTTGAAAAGGGACAAAACACAAGTTTCTTTACTCTAATATAACACTTTCAATATTTCTTTAAAATTAAGAAAAAGGTTGTACGAAAAAACATTCAGTCACTTAGATATATGAAATATTGTTTTCTTACCTTTGGAATTCGTTATAGCATGCATTTAGTTGACACATTATACAGGCATTCAAATCAATTACGACCTTCTTTGGCTCATGGTACGGCTCTCTTTTTCAAATTTGGCCATTGGTGAAATTTCACCCCATCAAATAACAAGTAAAGATGTATAGCACACTTTTTAATAAAAAGTTAATGTTTATGTTTGTGTACAAAACATATAAATGCAGAGCTGGCTAGCAAGCACCGTAGCTCGCCTAAGCGGAGATCGTTCTCGATATGACATCACAAATCCTTCGGTCAATCATTCCGAGGAACTCTGAGAATTTTAAGGGGCGGGGTCCACCATTAAACGAGCAACTTGGAGAGCTTTTCAAAAATTTGTAAACAATATAAGGAGGCGTTTATTTATGAAACAATTGTTATTATCTTGCTTTAAAAATGTCTCGATACAAGACATAATAGCTTAAAATTTCCCAAGGCAGTCGACCTTTAAAGAATGGGTTAGTCGGAATCAAAATCTTGACTAGCTTGTGGTGGTACAACTTCGGCATCTGTGGCAGAAAAAAAGAAGAAAGAAACCAAACAAGATTTAAAACCAGATCATGGAAACATCACCTAGAAATAGTACGATATTAATCAAATAGTACGGCATTCAAAGAAAGTAGTCCTGATTGGCACATCCTCCCTAATTTTGATGAAATTTCATGGATAGAACTTAAAGTACTTTGTCATGAAAATAACTTTGTTCAAATTTTAGAGCAAATTAACCAGTAGTATGGAAATGAGAAAGGAATGGATTTCTTTTATTTTTGTTTTGTTTAATTCGAATACGGCATCAAGCACTCTTCTTAACAAAGAAAATATTCACTTTAAGTAAAATGGCAGTGATGAGTCAATATAAAGTATTTGCTTGCTCAGTGTTAAGATGTTTGATTGATAACAGTTTAAGGCCCCTCTTAAGTGTTGGGATCCCAAAATTAGCCAAAGAATAGATGTCACAATCTCACTTAAATGGTATGATGTGAAAGAGGATGTTATTAGCAACCGGGCACTTCTGCAAATAGAATTTTTACCCAAAATATGTGTTTAAAGAAGAATATGGATGAAAGAATACACAATTTGGGTTTTCTGCATACAACACAAAACCCTAAGTTAGTATTAACGTTTGTATTCTTTTATCAATATTCGTCTACAAACACATTTTAGGGGAAATGTTTGCAGAAGAGTGCAGTGTTTAATGACATCCTCTTTCACATCATTATAAATTTGAAGTGAAATTTGAGGCTCCCAATACTTGAGAGAGGCTTTAAAGTAAAAACAAAAACACAAATATATAGCGTTATATAGTTGCTTATACAAGAAACAGATCAATTAACTGCGTTTTGTTCTTTGTGGCACCCTGCATTCAGAATTTCCCAAAAATACAGCTATAAGCACTATTTCATGATTTTTTTAGTTGAAAAGTTTTGTAAGTGATCACATTGCAGTTACTCAATATAATGAGGAAAAATACTTACATCCTATGTCATACATAAACGTACATTGATCCAGTACATTTGTAACTTTGTGTGCAGGGCACCACTATAAGGAATAATAAAAAGTGCATTATCTATCCTGTCTACATGTATAACTATTAAAAACAAAGTGAATAAAATGCCAAATGACATACCCATATTTCTGAATGTTGAGGTCGATGGGGTCGTTGGGGCTGTTGGGGTCGACAGTGTTCTGGAGGTTGATGGGGTCGTTAGAGTCCATGGGGTCGAGGTCCTCGAGGTCGAGGGGGTCCTTGGTGCTGTTGATGGTGTTCTGGAGGAGGTAGGGGTACTACACGTTAATAGGCCTATATATTATCTATATGACATGACTCGAGATTAAAGTTAAACTGGATTAAATCTCTATGTGAACACACCCTGCATTGAAACTGCAGTAAACTATTAAACAGTACACACAAGCAAACATGATTATGAGTGTGAACAGGGCCACATTCCGACGCAGTCCATTCCTACGGTTCCTACGCTAAATAAGTAACAAAGAAAAAATGTTTCTCTCCTACTTACTTTTGATCTAAATTTCACATGAGCTATATATAATAAACAAGTAATCATCTACATCGTTGCAGAATATTTGCTACTTCAAAATACACTAAAATATACTGTAATTTCTGCTGACAAAGACAAAAAACTCAGCTTTTCTACGTATATACACACTCATCTCTTTGTGTACTCCTAAAAGGTACAACATCTAGTATCATCTTTACGAAACTCATATAAAATTCTACCAAACTTAACTGAAATTATATTAAGATACATCCTAATTGCATTCTATAGTATTATATATCAAGTAACATAATATAGAAATGGACATATTGTATTCTTACCGAATTGGGCCTGTACTGCAATGTTGTAATTCGGACCTTACTGCATCACTTCGACATTCAAAATGACTGGAGTCTGCTCCTCCCAGAACACGTGGTTGGAGAGAACAAAGAACTTCCTGTCTTCGTGACTCGGAGTATAATCTTAAAGTAAACATCAGGCACCAAGATGCTGGTAGTCTCATAATAAGACTATTAAAAACTAGTAGAAATATATATTTCTTCACTACATATTAGTGACAGTAGGTACGTTACTCACAGGCAACTGATCCAGACGAATTGACAGGAAATGGCTGACGGTGACCACATGGGCATGCGCGCGCATGCAATTTCTTACTCGGATGTAGGTACTAGGTCGTATTTGTTACGTTGGCCCAACGTCTTAAGCCAACCAATATCCATGCACTATTTATCCGTAAAGATGGAGACGTCGATGGAACAACGTTCAGCCAGCGTTGGGCCATCGATCGTCGCATATAGCCAACCAATTAGCCACCATTTATCAGTAGATATGGATATGATGGACCAACATTGAGCCAACGTTAGCCCAACGTCGAATAGCCAGCCAAAAACAACCATTTATCAGTAAAGATTGAGACGATGGACCAACATTGAGCCAACGTTAGCCCAACGTCGAATAGCCAGCCAAAATCCACCATTTATCAGTACAAATTGAGACGATGGACCAACATTGAGCCAACGTTAGCCCAACGTCGAATAGCCAACCCAAAACCACCATTTATCAGTAAAAGTTGAGACGATAGACCATTGTTTAGCCAACGTCGAATAGCCAACCAAAATGCACCATTTATCAGTACAAATTGAGTCGATGGACCAACGTTTAGCCAACGTTAGCCCAACGTCGAATAGCCAACCAAAATCCACCATTTATGAGTACAAATTGAGACGATGGACCAACATTGAGCCAACGTTAGCCCAACGTCGAATAGCCAACCCCAAACCACCATTTATCAGTAAAAGTTGAGACGATAGACCAACGTTTAGCCAACGTCGAATAGCCAACCAAAATGCACCATTTATCAGTACAAATTGAGTCAATGGACCAACGTTTAGCCAACGTTAGCCCAACGTCGAATAGCCAACCAAAATCCACCATTGATGAGTACAAATTGAGACGATGGACCAACATTGAGCCAACGTTAGCCCAACGTCGAATAGCCAACCCAAAACCACCATTTATCAGTAAAAATTGAGACGATAGACCAACGTTTAGCCAACATTGGCCCAACGTCGAATAACCAACCAAAATCCACCATTGATGAGTACAAATTGAGACGATGGACCAACATTGAGCCAACGTTAGCCCAACGTCGAATAGCCAACCCAAAACCACCATTTATCAGTACAAATTGAGACGATAGACCAACGTTTAGCCAACATTGGCCCAACGTCGAATAGCCAACCCAAAACCACCATTTATCAGTAAAAATTGAGACGATAGACCAACGTTTAGCCAACATTGGCCCAACGTCGAATAGCCAACCAATAGCCACCACTTATCAGTAAAAATGGCGACAATGGACCAACGTTCAGCCAACATTGGCCCAACGTCGAAAAGCCAACCAATATCCACCGTTTATAAGTGAAAAAATGGCGACGATGGCCCAACGTTCAGCCAACGTTACCTTGCCGACTGCGACCGTGCCGACCGTGGCCGACGTTGGCCCAACGCCGTATTGTTATCTGGGTTGCTATATAGAATAGTTTTCCTCGTCCCCCGGGTCGGGTCCCGTCCCCCCTCGACCCGTCGTCCGGGAGGAGATAGCTCTACCGACGTCGAGCCCGGACCCTCGTTAAGTGACGCAGATTGACGCGTTTCGACGCGAAATACGTCATCGGACCGCCCACAATCGGACCCATGGAGCTTGTCGTATTATTATTATAGAGACTCTTCCTTTTGGTAAGAGCTAAGTAAATACGCGTACGTGCGGCTTGCAGCATCTAGACTTCTATGCTTCTCACACTATTCCGCATTATTTTGAGAGTGATCAAAGAAAAGAGTCAACATGTTACCCATGCAAGGTTAGTAACGTTTATCAGATGATGAAGCGGATCCTAATCAAATGATTGGTTGAAAGCGTACACGTGATCAGGCATTTATTTTGCCTTACACGTAATTTTTTACTAATGACCGGTCATTAGTAAAATCATGTTATAAAACATAAAACTGCTATAAAACTGCTATAAAACTGCTGTGTATTATTTGTATATTATATTAATAGCACTAGTATAAAGATCTTAGCCAGCACTTGTCTCGAACTGGCTTCTCCCCTTCCTCCCTTCCACACGGTTCTTTATTTACTAAACGAATTGGACAAATTCCAATATAGGCCTTTCAATATGCAAACAATTCATATCCATATTATATTATGGCCAAACAATGACCTCGATCATCACGGCCCATAACTTGAGGCAGAGAAATAGAAAAATTACAAAATGAATTAATATCAATTTCAAACCGCTGCCGTTCGTGTTACCCAGGGAGCACCGTCGTAAAGGTTGCAGTCGGACTTTGCCACCCCCTCGAACTTAAAGTAAACCTCACCCAAAAGAATACATGTAGGTATTCTGAAAAATGAGATGTAGGCCTACTCCTGCCCTTTGATGTACAAAATTCCTTACGAAAATGTACAAGAGATATATAAATGAAGATATTCTTGGCATGATGTGATGCATTTTAGCATGACATGGGCGCAGCCATTTTCTTGAAAATGTGACGTAGCCTAATTGGTGAAGTTGTACATGTATCGTGCACCAAGCTTTAGTTAGAAAGACTTTTAAAATCAATAACAAAACCCTTTACTTTTCAAAGAGGAAAAATCATAGCTTATATTATATTTGGTGAAAAATATATAACAGGGGAACAACATATAGCAGTTGACAAATCTATTTCATTTATGAGAAACCTCCACCCCAGAAGAGCACCAACTTATTTATGCAATTTGCGTTCTGGCAATTGTAGTAGAAAGTATAATAGCAGGTGAATGAAATGTTCCATCACAACACAAACCTGGGAAGGAAGCATCCATAAATTTGAATACATTTACTTGATAAACGACTTCACGTAGTACGTCACGTTATCAAGAAAATGGCGATGCCCATGTAGTGCTGAGAAACTGTACATTGTTCTCGCTTTATGCCTCTCTCATACACTTTGGTGAGGAATCTTGTAGATTAATGGGCAAGAATATAATAAATCTATCAAAATAAGTAAAGTTATTTCTTGGGATGAGGTTTCCTTTAATTATGTCCCCCCCCCCCTTAAAAAAAACCCCACAACAACAACAACCTGTGACAGGGGTGGGATTCAATTATTTATCTCAAATGTTAATAATTCCAATCCCTTTGTGTACGTTTCGCAGGGCCTTTCTCGCCATACTGTGCTTAAAGGGAAATCCAACCTTGATAGCAAACTTGTCTAGAATAAAGCAGAAAAATCAGAGAAGCATATTGATGAAAGTTTGAATGAAATCGGACAAAAAATTAGAAAGTTACGAATTTTTGAAAGTTGCAATTACACTGTTTTATTATCTGATCAGAGAAAGATCTCCAGAGACTCCTGGATGTAGTTGTAAAGGAAAGTGAGAGAATGGGACTAGATATCAACTATTAAAAAGACAAAGTGCCTAGTAGTCTCCAAGAAGAGCAGTCCAAAATGTAACTTGAAACTGAAAGAACAGGTTATTAAGCGAGTCTCCTCTTTTAACTATCTCGGCAGCATGATCTCCGATAATGCCAGATGTGAGACAGAAATCAAGAGAAGGATAGCTCTCGCTAAATCTGCATTTTCAAAGTTAGGCAAAATTCTGACAAATCGCAAATTGGGTATGAGGACCAGAATAAGAGTACTGAATTGCTACATCTACCCATTACTTATGTATGGTAGTGAAACATGGACTTTAGCCTCTGATACTAAAAAGCGGTTGGAAAGTTGCGAAATGTGGTTTTTAAGAAGAATGATGAAAATCCCTTGGACTGATAAAGTTAGTAATGAGGAAGTTCTTAGAAGAGCTGGAGTGCAAAGGAAAATGATACATGAGATGTTGATTAGGCAGTTGAAGTTCATGGGTCACATTACACGTAAAGAAGGCCTAGAGAATCTTGCCTTGACATGGAAAATTGTGGGAAAGAGGAGTAGGGGAAGAAGAAGGATACTTTGGATGGACAGTCTGCAGAAATTGTTAGAAGAAGAGAGGAGTAAAAGAACTGGGAGTGGTGCTAATAGAGAAGGCTAGGAGATGAGGGTTGTGGAACAGCATGATCGCCAAAGTCAATCGATATGGCACTTAGAGTGAGAGACACACAAAAGGATTAAAATGTCAACTTTTCGTAAATGTATGACTCGGGATGGTCTGTTCTTTTTAGAGGACCTGTAATACTGTACTCTCCATGATGTATTTTGAGTAGTGCCCCGAGGGTGAAGCAGTTGGAAGAAAAACAGAAATAAATGATATTTTTGTACGCGACAAATGACAGAGTAATCTGCCACTACGTCACAATCCAATGACAAAATTGCCGATTTGAGATTCGCACAGCTGTCGTGATCTCATATTTCAAATACTCATAATTTTCTTAATAGTGGTCCGATTTATTTAAAACAGTTTCGCCATTCTGTTTCTCTGATTTTTATGTATTCATTCAATATTATCATTATTAGAAGGGTTGGATTGCCCTTTAAAATGTGATATCGGTACGGCATGCTGCGATATTAAAAAATGAGTATCAATTAAGTTCATCCGGGTTACTTTCGCACAAGGCATCGCCGATTGTATATCAATACGCAATACTCAATACTCGTTAGAAGCATATGCAGTTTTAATTCTCAAAGCAGTTATGCATTATCAATTCTCGAAGTAGTTGTGATATATCGGAATATTGCAAACACTTCCTACTTGAAATAATTATTGTTTTCGTGGAAGAAGAAAAGTATCTCCTCGAAATTGATGCCATGGCTTGGCACGTGAGAACAAAGCGGACTTTTTTGCTGTTATCAACACTGGTTGCAATCGGTTTCCTGCCGATATTCTACCAGTACACGCATTTATTCCAGTTTCATGATTGTATCGACGCAATGCACAACAGTGAAGAAGCAATGGACAAAAGGTACAAAGTAAATTCCTTTCTTGGAATAAGAGTGTTACAGTTTCAACCTTTATCTAATTACTCATTTTTTAAATAAAAAACAAAAAAACAACATATATATAGGTCCTATACATGTTTCATGAATGTATATCAATAGTAGGCCTATCTATAGTAAACCTATAAATATTTTTGTCCACTCGCCACATGGCCTATGCTTTTTGAGTTGTTGCCTTCCATATAAGTGATGCAAACTTGATATTTTACATGTAATTTCGAACTGAAATGAAATGAAATGAGGCTGGTGAGTTTTGAACAATAATATTGATCCATGTTTGTTCTTTGAGATACATGCATCAGTTACAAATTGTGAAGAAATAACAGACGGGGTATCAAAAACTATTTTGAGTGGCAACATCTTAAAAAGTACTGAACCATCTTCAATGAACTTTCACAGGTGATATCTTACTAGTATCTCCTAATGTGTCCGTGAATTTCACAAGGGAATAAGCTAAAGAAACAGAGTTATGATCATTTTTGAAAGACGTAGCATTTTTCAAATGTTACAAAGAGAGAGCTTGAATAGCAGCAGTGCACAATATGAGTAAACCTGGCATCTGAACGTATCGTGGCATAGGCCTACTCTCAAATCAACTTGAAATCAGTTCTTGTTACAAAAAAGGGGGTTGTGGTCAATGTCATTTACACAAAAAACATGTTAGGTGCATTTTTATTGATACAAGGTGGCTTTATCAAAGCAAATAAAGATATGTAGAGAAACGTAACGACCATGTTAAGCAATGTTCAAAGTTTAAATGAAACTATTCTAGGTTGTTTCCTATCGTGAATTGCTCCAACATAATGATTTAAATCTGTATGAGTTGAAGAAGTATGCAAATTATTGCACCGCAAACCTCTTGGAATATTATTATTTTTTTTTTTAAACTCTTAATACTTATATTTTAATAACATATTCACGATATGTTACAAATGGCATATCAATCTACATGTATAATGTACAAATGTGAATTCAGCGAGTATGACTGCAATTGAAAGATTTGTTGTGACATCAGCATATCAGAAGAGACAAATATACGCTTAAAGATAAACTTGATTTCTGGTAAATATAGAAAATAAATTCTCACAGAATCCAACATCATCACCATCATCAACACATCACTATCATCAACATCATCACCATCACCAGTGTTTTGTTTTATTTTTTAAATTTTTATCATCGACACCCCCTTTTCCCGGGCTATCACGCTATCAAGCAATCGCTTATTGTAAATAGCCCTTCTTCTTCTGCAAGTTAATTCTTGGTATTGGTTTTTGTGCGTTTGTTTTTATTCCACTGGTTCAAACAACCAATCTACTGCAGGGTAAACAATCCAGAATAAATCTCAGCAATTTTCTCTCAAAATACGATTCCCATACCAGAGCTCAAGATTAGCTTTAATGTGCAGTGATGCCATGCAGTGCGCTTTCTTTGTAACATTTGAATTTTTTTTTCCATATTTTTCCCTCCACAGGGATTTTATTGATTTTCATTTGAAACAAATTAACAAATATATATTCAAAGTAATTTACATTTATAACATAAATAAAATTGGCTTCTCAAGATACAAGTATTCTTGAACTGTTGAGTTAACAGAAAACTAACAAATCTTCAATAATTCATTTCAGATATTCATGGAAAGAAAAAATACAGAAAAATATCATTTTATGTAAACAAATTCTTGAACTGAAACCATTTTCTTGTGAATTTATTATTTCTACAATTCGAATCTGCAATATACTTTTCGTTTTTGAAATAATTTATAATCGAAACTCTAATATTATAAAAATCGGGCAATTGTTTCTTCACTAGATTTTTTTTCTCATTTTTTTCTTTAATTGAAACCAAGATAATACCAGGGTGGACTCCCCTTTGAAAAAAATTAGTGATAACTAAACTTAAATGCAAAATCGTGGTTCAGCTGTAGCTGTATTTGTGAACACTAATTGTTAAAAACTTTTCTATCATTTTAACAAACTCATAAAAGGTTCATTTCTTATTTAGTTAGATGGGGTGTACCACTTCTCGCCCGTCCCAGTTTACCTCGTTCTCCCCTAATCATGCTAATGCTGAGGTAGTGTATCATAAACTCATTCTGAATTTCACAACTATTTGAGATAAAACTACAGTGTTATGGTTGTCTGGTTGTTTTTCTAATACATAATGTATACTATTTTTCAAATGTTTCAGTCTAAAGTTTTGCAACGCATATTATATACGAACGATCTACTGTTTAAAATGAATTTAGTCCCAAAAAAAGAATGTAGATTTTGTAATGAACAGATTGAAACAGTTATACATCTGCTATGTGATTATACGCATGTTAAGAATATTTGCGATAGGTTGGAGCACTGGATTTATACTGGAACCGGAAATAAATTAACATTTTCATTACAAGATATATTATTTGGTTTAAAAGGTTCAAATAATTATGCATTGAATTGTATATTGAATGTGGTGCGACAGATGGTGTATACTTGCAGTAGTTATAGCAGTGAGTATGGGGACGGCCATAGGTTTTGTACACAAACATTTTCGTACTTATACTATCTGTAATTGACTCGTGTACATTAACTTTGACATAGTCTATTTTTGACAAAAAACGGACTTATAGCACGCATGTCTATGGGGTTTTGACTTTTTGAATTTAGATAGGGATTTGTCATTTTGACTTGTAAATTTTTTCGAAAGTGGCTTATAACACGGTTGTCTATGGGGTTTTAACTTTTTGAATTTAGATAGGGATTTTTCATTTTGGACTTGTAAATTTTTTCGATAAAACCTGAATTATAATACATGTGTCTATGGGATTTTGACTTTATGAATTTTACATAGGGATTTTTCATTTTGGACTTGTAAATATTTTGAGAAAAAAAGTGAGTTATAACACGTGTATCTATGGGATTTTGACTTTATGAATTTTACTCGTGTGTTTTTATGGGAAGTTTTGACGTTTTGGATATTGGATAGGTATTTTCTTGTAGGACTTGTAACAAGTGTGTCTATGGAATTTTGACTCTTTGACTTTCTATTAACACAAATTGGCAACACTGTGACGTATCTTGCCAGCTCCTCTCCAACTTGCTCTGTGCAGAAAATTTCATAAACTTTCATTTTCTTCGTTATTGATGATGGAATAGATTTGTTTCATACAGGGGTTGTATAAAAACATATTTGCAATAATTATATTTTATTTTTATAATTCAGGCTTGGGAAAAATCATCTTTATAACGAGTTGAGTATGAATGAATAGCAGAGTTGGCAAAAGAGTATCTAGATAAAGATGAAGAAAATAACTTATGATGACAGGAATACATAAATAAAGCCAGTCTAAATTCACACAAACCAGAAATGTTTATTTATGATTTATTTATTCATGTTTTATTTATTACAATTGATAAAACAGTAGAGGGTAGTCCGATTCAGTTAAAAGAAACTGCTTTCCAACGGAGCCCTCCACATGATACAAACAAAAACATAAAACATCAATACAATTCAATATATAATACATTTGAATAAACTATACATGGAGCGAAAGTGGGATGCACGGCAAGACCCCCCCCCCAGTAGCCAGATTGTCGTGTTTAAAAAAAAGCATGTTAGAGAACTTTTTACATTGTTCTTGAAATTGTTTTGTTTAACCGTCTGAAAATAGCTCTGAGTGAGCTGGAGCAAAAACAACAAAAAAATTAGTGCTCACTTCCCCCGCCCCCCACTGTGCGAATTTTCGGCAGGCGCGATTTTTAAATTTGCGGGAGCAAAAAAAAAAAATTGGGCCCCCCCCCCCGTCTAAGAAATCCTGGATCCGCGCCTGATACAATATGACAGATATGGATACAATCTCAATATTACAAAGGCAATATTTCTTCCCTTTTTTCTTTCCAGCTCAAACGGATATGTTCGTTTAGGTTTGGAAGAGCAGTTCTTGAGTAGGCCTACAAACTCATCGAATTGCACGAACAAAACATCATGCAACGGTACAACGTTCGTAGAAGAATCCATCCGTCCACTGCATCGGCTTGCGAGCAAGGACGAAATCTTCCGAAAGGTCTACGAGCTGTTGCAAAATGTAACGGAACTAAACGAAGCGCGGGTACGAGAAGTGAGAAATGAGATCGAAAAGAAATCAGAGCAGTTTTCAGCCGTATATCTACGATTGTTTCTCCGAACAGTTGTGAATGAAACGGCGGCTGCAGAGATTCGGTAAGTTGACTGAATACATTACTCTGAACGAAAAATGGAAGTATAATTGGTTATAATATTTTTAAAAATGTAAAAGAAAGAAAGAATGAAACAAAAGAGAAGAGACGAAGAAAAAGAAAGAAAGAAATTCACCTGAACAGTACTCATGTAGCTCAACATACGGACATTTGAAATATTTGGGAACTGAAAATGACTTGCTTCATCAATGATATCGAATGAATTCTTCCATGTAGTCATAGATGTTTGCATGGTACCTCAAAAAATGATATTTTCCCCAAAGCTCTCTTTTTTATTGGCTAAAAACTATAAAACACATAAAACAACTTCATCAAAGTTACAGTATTTACATAATACCACTACACATCATATCGCATGGTAAATTTAAACAACACAAGTTGCATAATAGTTCGAATTGTCGTTATCTGCTTGAAGGTCGGGGTGCAGTTAATAGACCATTATATATTCCAATTTTCTAGTTAAGAGAGGTATACAGGTTCTGAGCTGCGTCACAAAGGTGTTGTTATTTATGGTCCATTCCTTAAGATGACTCAACAATTTATTTTTCTTTTCTGCAACTTTTATTTTCATAGTGTGACACATGATTGAATTTGGAAAGTTAGTTGACGGATGGCGGCCATAAAGATAATGTAATTCTTCGTCCGATCTCGTGTCGGTCTTGATGGTGTATTTGTATCGCGTGTTTGAGGTCATTAAATTCAGTATGATAATACACGCACACACATATAATATATATTTTTTTTCAATAGTTTTTTTTTTAAATCCAAAACAATACAAATTATTCTTAGAAATACAGTTGTTTTTCATCTTGACATGATTCAATACATTTTCAATACATAGATTATACGATTGATGACAAAAAAATATGATATCAGTTGTAACATAAAACAAATAACCCCATCCAACCAAACACACTACTACCCCCCGCCATGCGACACACGACACACACACACAAACACGCACACCACCCGACCACACTTCCACACATATACCACACACTGTTCCTAGCCTCCTCAGAATACCCCAAATTGGAGCGACAGAATAAGAGAAATAATCTAAACAAAAATGGAATACATAATTCAAACGAGACCACAATAACCCAATGTTAAAAGTTCATGAAAACTGCACTTGTTCCCACTTCTGTAAATGTAAGGCTAATTTACCTGCCCTCCCCAGGCGCGGATCCACGGGGGAGCCGTCGGTCCCGGCCCCATCCCCCTGGCCAAAAAACAGGAAAAAACGTTAAATTTACATTAAAAACAGGTTTAAAAAAAAATGGATCCCCCCTCAAGGGAGGGGATGGATGTTGATTAAAAAAAAGTAGTGCTCAACCCCCGCTTATTCGCCGGCTGGCTGATTCGGCGCTAAATATTTTCGCGGGTACGAGAAGTGAGAAAAGAGATCGAAAAGAAATCAGAGCAGTTTTCAGCGGTATATCTACGATTGTTTCTCCGAACAGTTGTGAATGAAACGGCGGCTGCAGAGATTCGGTAAGTTGACTGAATACATTACTCTGAACGAAAAATGGAAGTATAATTGGTTATAATATTTTTAAAAATGTAAAAGAAAGAAAGAATGAAACAAAAGAGAAGAGACGAAGAAAAAGAAAGAAAGAAAGAAATTCACCTAAACAGTGATACTCATGTAGCTCAACATACGGACATTTGAAATATTTGGGAACTGAAAATGACTTGCTTCATCAATGATATCGAATGAATTCTTCCATGTAGTTATAGATGTTTGCATGGTACCTCAAAAAAATGATATTTTCCCCAAAGCTCTCTTTTTTATTGGCTAAAAACTATAAAACACATTAAACAACTTCATCAAAGTTACAGTATTTACATAATACCACTACACATCATATCGCATGGTAAATTTAAACAACACAAGTTGCATAAGAGTTCGAATTGTCGTTATCTGCTTGAAGGTCGGGGTGCAGTTAATAGACCATTATATATTCCAATTTTCTCGTTAAGAGAGGTATACAGGTTCTGAGCTGCGTCACAAAGGTGTTGTTATTTATGGTCCATTCCTTAAGATGACTCAACAATTTATTTTTCTTTTCTGCAACTTTTATTTTCATAGTGTGACACATGATTGTATTTGGAAAGTTAGTTGACGGATGGCGGCCATAAAGATAATGTAATTCTTCGTCCGATCTCGTGTCGGTCTTGATGGTGTACTTGTATCGCGTGTTTGAGGTCATTAAATTCAGTATGATAATACACGCACACACATATAATATATATTTTTTTTCAATAGTTTTTTTTTTAAATCCAAAACAATACAAATTATTCTTAGAAATACAGTTGTTTTTCATCTTGACATTATTCAATACATTTTCAATACATAGATTATACGATTGATGACAAAAAAATATGATATCAGTTGTAACATAAAACAAATAACCCCATCCAACCAAACACACTACTACCCTCCGCCATGCGACACACGACACACACACACAAACACGCACACCACCCGACCACACTTCCACACATATACCACACACTGTTCCTAGCCTCCTCAGAATACCCCAAATTGGAGCGACAGAATAAGAGAAATAATCTATACAAAAATGGAATAAATAATTCAAACGAGGCTACAATAACCCAATGTTAAAAGTTCATGAAAACTGCACTTGTTCCCACTTCTGTAAATGTAAGGCTAAGTTACCTGCCCTCCCCAGGCGCGGATCCACGGGGGAGCCGTCGGTCCCGGCCTCGGCCATCCCCCTGGCCCCAAAACAGGTAAAAAAACGTTAAATTTACATTAAAAACAGGTTTAAAAAAAAATGGATTCCCCCCCCCCTTCAAGGGAGGGGATGGATGTTGATTAAAAAAAAAAAGTAGTGCTCACCCCCCCCCCCGCTTATTCGCCGGCTGGCTGATTCGGCGCTAAATATTTTCTCACGAATTGGTAAAAAAATTAGGTGCGCCTCTTACCCCCCCCCACCCTACTGATCGAAATATCGGCCGGCGCGATTTTCCATCTGCCATAACCTTTGAACATGTACACACTCCCAGAACAAGTGTAAATAACAATGGTAACAATGATAATGTAAATATGTACATGTACATGTACATGTGTTTGTGATAAGAGAGTTGCCAAACAAGTTGTATTTGTTACTTATTAACAAACTGTTACAAATTAAAATTTTATTCCAAAAGACAATAAATCCACTGAAGCGTTTTCGAGTAAATTCTTTTCGAGTAATTCTTTATGGTATACATGTATTGTAGGGGTATTGCCTTACATCCTTTCAATTACCTTTTAAATTTCCAATTATGATTGTTTAATGACTTTTGTTTTGTTAATTTTTTTTCTGATGTCAGTAACAATTTCATAGAAGATAATCAATACAAAGATGTTCACATCATGCAATTATGCAAAGTCGATCAACGTGTCGTCACCCGTCATTTTTATTAAGGTTATATTTTTAGAGATTCCAAGCAAAAGTATAAATCAGACGATAATAGCAATACAAAATTCCATTTATAAATTTGATGAATGTTATGTTAACACCAGCAAAGGCACGTGTAAATTGAGGCCTATCTATCTCGTGAAAGGTTAAGAACGTCCTCATATTAAAGAAAAAACAAAACACAACATTTCTCCAAGGTACATACAATTTTCAAGAAGCAAAGAAGAAAATACAAGTAAATGAAAGAATAAAGGAAATTTGAGTATAATACTAAGTATCTAAAGTTTATGAGAAAAAAAAATACGCACAAATACACAAATAAGGCTTGTTTACATTTCATTGGGGGTTGGGATAGTCTGAGTCTATATAAACAACACTTGATATTTGGTTATGAATGTCCTTCAGTTAGATCTCTATTATGTCCTCGATTTTTTACGATCGAATTAATGATCCATTTGTTATAGTTTTTATTCTTTGTGTGTTTCCAATATGCTAGCAACAGAGTGACACAAAATGCAGTAATGTTATCTAATTATTCATAGTCATTCATTCTTTCATTGCAATATTGGTGAGAGCACACACACATCAAGGCCTATGGTGCTCTTAACACAGTCATCGAGGTAAGGATAAAATCAGGTTCTCAGATTTGAGAGAAGAAAGAGGGGTTCATCGTGGTAAAGAATATACAAACATCAAGCCCACGCCGACAAAAAATAATAAAAAATAAATTAACAATAGGCTAATAACATTGAAAGTAAAACAAAATAAACAAATATATGAATAAATAAATAGATAAATGGGTAAATCAACATATAAATAAAACTGAAGAGGCGTCGTGGTCTCGTGGATACGTCACTGGACTGTGGTTCTAAGTGTTCGCGGTTTCAATGTCCTTTGTGAAGACATTGATCTACATTAAGACATTCTCCGTCCACACGTTAAATGTGTACCCGGTAGGATGCGAACGTTGATGCAGTTGGAGTGGCATGTGTGCGCTTATAAAACGGTGGCTGGCCGGGATACTCACCAGGGAGCGAAGCGTGTGTACTAGTTATCATATGCAGATTAGTAAATGAATACAATGACCGGGGTATATACCAGGCGCGGATCCAGGATTTCTTAGGGGGGGAGGCCCAAATTTGAAATTATGCGAGCAAAATATTGGTACGTAATGGTGACCAGCAGTGGCGTAATGAGCAAAAAGGATTTTTTTTTTTTTGGGGGCGCAGACCAAAAATCTGCATCTCCCCACTTTTACCTCCAGACCGCGCAGAACGTTTTTCAAAGTGGGTGGGGGAGGCTAAAGTATTTATGATGAGGTAGCGCGTAGCGCAAATTGGCTTGGGGTCTAGGGGCAAAGCGCCGGCGGGGATGAAGGGGCGGAGCCCCTGGAAGCCAGGGGATATGGGCATTTAATAACGGTCAGATGAGTATATTTCGATACCTTATCTAGACACTGACAGGTCACTCGTTGGCGTGGGGTCAAGGGGGCAGAGCCCCCTGAAACTCAGGGATTTGAGGCATTCTATAACGGTCAGATAAGCATTCAGGAGCCCGCCTTAGGGCCATTGGTTGGCTCCAGGGGGCAGTGCCGCCGGAAGCTTGGGGGTTTTAGACATTTAATTACGGTCAGATGAGCATATTAAGATACCTTATTTTTGACACTCGCAGATCACTAATTGGCGTGGGGTCCAGGGGGCGGAGCCCCCGGAAGCTCAGCTAGGGGTTTTAGGCAATAAATAACGGTCATATAAGCATATTTTGATACCTTATTTGTGACACTGGCAGGACACTAATTGCTTTGGGGTCCAGGGGGCGGAGGCCCCAGAAGCTCATGGGTTTTATACATTTCATAACGGTTAGATAAGCATTCAGGGGCCCGCCTTAGGGCCCCTGGTGGGTTCGACGGGGCGAAGCCCCCGGAAGCTCAGGGGTTTTAGGCATTTAATTACGGTCAGATGAACATAATTATTTTGATACCTTATTTGTGACACTGGCAGGACACTAATTGCTTTGGGGTCCAGGGGGCGGAGCCCCCAGAATCTCATGGGTTTTATGCATTTTATAACGGTCAGATAAGCATTCAGGGGCCCACCTTAGGGCCCCTGGTGGGGTCGACGGGGCGGAGCCCCTGGAAGCTCAGGGGTTTTAGGCATTTAAATACGGTCAGATGAACATATTTTGATACCTTATTTTTGACACTCGCAGGTCACTAATTGGCGAGGGGTCCAGGGGGCGGAGTCCCCTGAAACTCAGGGATTTGAGGCATTTTATAACGGTCAGATAAGCATTCAGGAGCCCCCGGAAGCTTGTAGGCGTTTAATTACGGTCAGATGAGTATATTTTGATACCTTATCTAGACACTGACAGGTCACTCATTGGCGTAGGGTCCAGGGGGCGGAGTCCCCTGAAACTCAGGGATTTGAGGCATTTTATAACGGTCAGATAAGCATTCAGGAGCCTGCCTTAATATGGCCATTGGTTGGCTCCAGGGGACAGAGCCGCCGGAAGCTTAGGGGTTTTAGACATTTAAATACGGTCAGATGAGCATCCAGGGGCCCGCCTTAGGGCCATTGGTTGGCTCCAGGGGGCAGTGCCGCCGGAAGCTTGGGGGTTTTAGACATTTAATTACGGTCAGATGAGCATATTAAGATACCTTATTTGTGACACTCGCAGGTCACTAAATGGCGTGGGGTCCAGCGGCGGAGCCCCCGGAAGCTCAGCTAGGGATTTTAGGCAATAAATAACGGTCATAATTATAAGCATATTTTGATACCTTATTTGTGACACTGGCAGGACACTAATTGCTTTGGGGTCCAGGGGGCGGAGGCCCAAGGAGCCCATGGGTTTTATGCATTTTATAACGGTCAGATAAGCATTCAGGGGCCCGCCTTAGGGCCCCTGGTGGGTTCGACGGGGCGGAGCCCTCGGAAGCTCAGGGGTTTTAGGCATTTAAATACGGTCAGATGAACATATTTTGATACTTTATTTTTGACACTCGCAGGTCACTAATTGGCGAGGGTCCAGGGGGCGAAGCCCCCGGAAGCTTTTAGGCATTAAATTACGGTCAGGTGAGTTTCCAGGGGCCTGCCTTGGGGCCCTTGGTTGGGTCCAGGGGGCAGAGCCGCCGGAAGCTCAGGGGTTTTAGGCGTTTAATTACGGTCAGATGAGTATATTTTGATACCTTATCTAGACACTGACAGGTCACTCATTGGCGTAGGGTCCAGGGGGCGGAGTCCCCTGAAACTCAGGGATTTGAGGCATTTTATAACGGTCAGATAAGCATTCAGGAGCCTGCCTTAATATGGCCATTGGTTGGCTCCAGGGGACAGAGCCGCCGGAAGCTTAGGGGTTTTAGACATTTAAATACGGTCAGATGAGCATCCAGGGGCCCGCCTTAGGGCCATTGGTTGGCTCCAGGGGGCAGTGCCGCCGGAAGCTTGGGGGTTTTAGACATTTAATTACGGTCAGATGAGCATATTAAGATACCTTATTTGTGACACTCGCAGGTCACTAAATGGCGTGGGGTCCAGCGGCGGAGCCCCCGGAAGCTCAGCTAGGGATTTTAGGCAATAAATAACGGTCATAATTATAAGCATATTTTGATACCTTATTTGTGACACTGGCAGGACACTAATTGCTTTGGGGTCCAGGGGGCGGAGGCCCAAGGAGCTCATGGGTTTTATGCATTTTATAACGGTCAGATAAGCATTCAGGGGCCCGCCTTAGGGCCCCTGGTGGGTTCGACGGGGCGGAGCCCTCGGAAGCTCAGGGTTTTAGGCATTTAAATACGGTCAGATGAACATATTTTGATACTTTATTTTTGACACTCGCAGGTCACTAATTGGCGAGGGTCCAGGGGGCGAAGCCCCCGGAAGCTTTTAGGCATTAAATTACGGTCAGGTGAGTTTCCAGGGGCCTGCCTTGGGGCCCTTGGTTGGGTCCAGGGGGCAGAGCCGCCGGAAGCTCAGGGGTTTTAGGCGTTTAATTACGGTCAGATGAGTATATTTTGATACCTGATCTAGACACTGACAGGTCACTCATTGGCGTAGGGTCCAGGGGGCGGAGTCCCCTGAAACTCAGGGATTTGAGTCATTTTATAACGGTCAGATAAGCATTCAGGAGCCTGCCTTATGGCCATTGGTTGGCTCCAGGGGACAGAGCCGCCGGAAGCTTAGGGGTTTTAGACATTTAAATACGGTCAGATGAGCATCCAGGGGCCCGCCTTAGGGCCATTGGTTGGCTCCCGGGGACAGTGCCGCCGGAAGCTTGGGGGTTTTAGACATTTAATTACGGTCAGATGAGCATATTAAGATACCTTATTTGTGACAGTCGCAGGTCACTAAATGGCGTGGGGTCCAGGGGGCGGAGCCCCCGGAAGCTCAGCTAGGGATTTTAGGCAATAAATAACGGTCATATAAGCATCCAGGGCCCGCCTTAGGGCCATTGGTTGGCTCCCGGGGGCAGTGCCGCCGGAAGCTTGGGGGTTTTAGAAATTTAATTACGGTCAGATGAGCATATTAAGATACCTTATTTGTGACAGTCGCAGGTCACTAAATGGCGTGGGGTCCAGGGGCGCGGAGCCCCCGGAAGCTCAGCTAGGGATTTTAGGCAATAAATAACGGTCATATAAGCATCCAGGGCCCGCCTTCGGGCCATTGGTTGGCTCCAGGGGGCAGAGCCACCGGAAGCTCAGGGTTTTAGGTGTTTAATTACGGTCAGATGAGCATATTTTGATACCTTATTTGTGACACTGGCAGGTCACTATTCTTTCTTTCAATTTTTCTTTAAACCTAAAGTCAGGATGAAATATTTAATAGCATATTGGCACAATATAAAGCCTATGTAATGAGCTGAAGAAATCAATGTTAATCAAAGTCCAAAGTCCAAAGGGTGGCGGCGGACCTTCGTTAAAAATACTGGTCATAGTCTTGGGTTTCAAGCAATGAAAATCGTTCTTTGAGATTATGACACTAAACTAATGGAACTTTCCTAGAAAGGATCTACAAAGAAGACAGAATATACTATTCAAATTAGTTTTCACTATGAAATGGACCTTGGAAGTGTTGTTGAATGGTATAAAAACCTCTCGATTATCATAATGCGAACAACTTGATTAAAGAATATGTTAATAATACAATGATTTCCTTTTGCGTCACTTCCCCTTGAACTCTTACACTACGTAGATTTAGAGTTGTTGTTTGCTATTGGAGGTTTTGTAGATGGCGCTCTACAATCTCTTGAGACAATATAATAGAGGTCATAAATAAACCATTCCCTCTCATTTCCCACTTAAAATTTTGGAGAAGACCCTCCCAATTTATACAACAAATTTCAGGCAAAATGTAAATTTGCCAGAAACTTTCTCCAACTGTAAGTTATGAGAGTCAGATTTGAGAACTAAGTAATTGGAATCTCGGCCCTTCCTCGAATAATACTTGGCATTAATGCATAGAAATCTCGGTCCTTCCTCGAATAAAACTTGACATTAATGCATAGAAATCTCGGTCCTTCCTCGAATAAAACTTGGCATTAATGCATAGAAAAATACTCACAGATTTAGAGTTGAACCCATAAACCGTATCTATAGGGTCGGAAAACGTATCGGTATGATACTATCTCTTTGTTTCATTTCAATTCTAGAATTGCAATGAACGTACCTCAGAATCTGTGTTCAGTGTTTTATTTTGATTCTCAGTATTAATGCAGCTTTAATTTGAACTGGGGTTTTGTCCTAAATGGGCGGGCGGTGTATTTTTTTTTTTGGGGGCGCTCGAGGCCCCGAGCCCCGCAGTTCCGCGGTCCCTGACATGTAGGCCTCTAAATAAGCATTCTTGCCTGACTTTAAATTTAGGAATTTGTTATTTTCCAACAAACGCATATAAAAGTAAAATTTACTAAAAAGTGAGGAAAAAACTCTGAACATTATGTCATTTCAGCAAAGTTCCCTTCCCTTCTCTCTCTTTTAGGTTTGCTGGGGAGGCAAGGGCCTTTCGGCCCCCCCCGATCCACACGTTGTTGGCGGAATTAATCGCAATTGATCTCCCCTTCTTTTCACACTTTTTTTCTTCTTCTTCGTCTTTTGTGTTCCCTTTTAGCTCTCCTCTTTCCCTTTCCCTTCCTTCTCTCTTTTTTTTGGCGGGGTGGGGGGGGGGTTGAGGCAAGGGCCTTTTGGCCCCCCCGATCCACAACTTGTTGGCGGGAAAATTGCAACTGATACCCCCCTTCTTTTGGTTTCTTCTTCCTCTTTTTCCCTTCCCTTTATCTCCTCTTTTCCTTTTTCTTTCCCTTTCCTTCCTTCTCTCTTATTTTTTTCTGATGGGGGGGGGGGGTGGGAGACAACAGCCTGGGAGGCAAGGCCCTTTCGGCCCCTCCCCCGATCTCCTTCTTTTCCCCCTTTTCTTTTTTTATTCCTTTTACTTTCTCTTCTTTTCCTTCTCTTTCTTTCTCTTTTTTTATTTTTATTTTTTGCCTGGGGGAGGGGGCAAGGCCCGCTCGGCCTCCCCCCTGGATCCGCGCCTGGTATATACAATGCTAATGTAAAGCGCTTAGATACGTATTATTAAGCGCTATGCACATGCGACTATATACATGAATAAAGAAAAAAAAATGAATAAATGAATAAAAGAAATAAAAAGAAAACGCAGTTATTCCAATTTATCACCTTTACACTCATTCCCATTCGCATAAAAAAAAACTCGCACACGCACGTAAATCTATATATGTGTGCGTGTGAGCATATTACATTCTTCACTATGATATACACTACTGGGTTTAAACGTCGGAAGTTAGTCTGTCAAAGTTTTCCTTTTGTCAAACGCGATATTAGACTCAGGGTCGGGTTGATATGAAAAGTAGAAAATGGACTGTACAATATACGCTCTTAGAAACATGTTATATTTTTTCTGGTTGCCATTCGCATGACTGACCATTGCTATCATTTGTTCTACTTTTTGTAAGGAAAAACGTTTCGAAAACCTTGTCGAGATGTCAGGCCATGCAGATCGTTCGGTCGAATGTTCCGGATAGCAGCATCGTCTTCGAGTCTACACTCCAAAATGTCATAAAGAGAAACCAATCCGACTGCGTGCCCGTCTACGACAGCTGTGCCATTGTTGGCAACTCCGGCATCCTCTTGGATAGCGAGTGCGGCGACGTCATCGATTCCGCTGATTACGTCATAAGGAACAATATGGCGGTCGTTGACGAGCACTTCGCGAAGGATGTTGGGATGCGCATCGATGCCATGACCATCAACCTCCAGCTGATTTCCACATTGACAATATGCACGAATGTCCACAAGGGCGGGAAGAGAACAGAATGTGACTTGTTGATGGAGAGAATGAAGATATTTCAGGAGGGCCGGCTCTTTGGTTTTTCAAACGATATAAACTCTTCCCTGAAATGAAGGCGATGTTGACAGTGCTCCGAAAGAAATACAAGCTGAATTTTAAACTGGGCTACAGTCCCATTATACCGATGAATACAGGAAAATCGTGAGTCTTCTTCAAAGGTTACTTTTTTACTTTTTTCTTCTTTTTCTTTTCTACGTATAATGCTGACAAAAAAGAGGTACATATAATATATGTATATAATACATATATATATATATATATATAATATACAGTATATACACACACACATGACATTTTTTCAACATGTTTGTGGGTATATAATGTATATATATATATATATATATATATATATATACATGAAATCTTTTGATGCCACATTTGTGTGCTTTTAGCTGCATGTGATTTGCAGCAAGACTAAGTCAGTACATGATGAATATAATCATTTTGATAGTTCAAAAAATTCAAAAAATGATACACAATTATGTACTCCATAGCTAACCATTCCCAATAACCTCCATACATTTTCTTTCACAATGCAATTCCATGACCAGTCCTCAATTTTACATTGCCTGAAATACCGTTTTTGACAAATCTGCCAAAACCCTGCGTATTTGATAGTTTTAATGAAGAAATATCCCCTTCTCCCCCTTTCTTTGTACAGATTAGCGAAAGTTCCCATCCCTTCATCGGGCCTCGCAGTTTACATTGCTGCAACTCAATTTTGTAAAAGCGTAAACCTGTTTGGATTCTATCCCTTCAATGACCGTGGCAAAGAGAAGAACACAGTCATGGCTCATTATTATGATGATAAGGTGTACCCCTTCAGTAAAAATCATAAAATTCCAGAGGAATATGCATGGTTGGAGGACCTGGATAGAAGAGGTGCACTTCGAATGATCAACGACTGTACATCACTTAGGAAGTAATATTGTGGTTTGATTTTTTAGAGTAATAATACTGGCATATATGCCTTTAAATTTTAAATTAACGACTGACTAACTGACTGTCTCACTGAAGGAATACATGAATGGGTAGATAAATGAAAGAATTCATAACGTTTTTATTTATATTTTTATTTGCAGGGTAGCCCATTCAGCAGCAGTTGGTCTCCCATGGGGTCCAGCGAGTAAAAACAATCATACAAACATATCAGTCACAATAAAAAAGCAAGTCTGAAAACAAAAAACTTATATACAATTGAAATTCACATAATTAAAATCAAAAGTTAAGTTATATTTTTCTCGGCAATTCAACATAGAAATTTTTGTAAAGGTAGGTTTTGAATGAGTCAAGTGGGTTTTTTTATTCTTACTTCAAGCGGTAAATTATTCCATAATAAAGGGCCGTCGTAGCATAATGAACATTTTTATTGTCAGTTCGGCATTTAGGGATTACGAGATCACGTCTAACAGATTATCTTGTATTCTTATTATGTACTTCAGTATATTCATGAAATAAAGTGGAATGATAATCAGCTGATATACCATTAATACATTTAAAGATAAACACACATCGAAAATATTTGACACGATCACAAAAAGGCATCTATTTCAACTGCAAAAAAACATTTCTATTGAGATGTAAATATATTACAATTAAGAATAATTCTTGCCGCCCTCTTTTGTAGCGTTGGGATACGTTCAGTTTGCGTACTCTATCCATTGCCCCAAATTTCACAGCAATAGTCCATTCGCGATTGTATCAAGCAATTGTACAGTAGTTTAAGGGTTTCATTATCTACGAAGGGTCGATTTCGTTTGAACCTTGCCAGACTGGCAAACACCTTCTTTTTTTTTTTACATAGAAAGTTAACATGTTCATTCTACAATAAGTATTAGTCAATAAATACGCCAAGGCATCTTATACATGTAATTTTGCATTATTCATGAATGAATAGATAACATCATTTATAACAAATACATAACAACAATAATGAAGTTAGTAGTAATATTCTGTTCTTGTTTAGTGCATCACATGTCAAAACTTCTTTATGCGCTTCGTAAGAACACTATCGCACAGACTTTCAAAATACCAACATAAGGCAATTTCAGTAGCCTTGTGCATTACCCATTGGAATGTGTGAACATGACAATAACTTCTACATGACAGAAATTTTAAAGGCAATACCGTAGTGTATTGAAATAGCCCTTCAGTTAATTTCTTGAAAGCCTTTGCGACCGTGTTCTAATACTTAAAAAAAAATCATGCAGAGACTTTCAAATATTTTTTCAGGGAAGAACACATTACTTTACAGTACCCAATCACTTCACCCTGGTCAAGTGACTCGAGTACAGCAACTGCAATGGAATAACAATCCGAGTAAAGCAGTGTAAAGTAATTCTGGATCTATAATTATGTCATCTAGCAGTTCAGTATTTAAGGCAGATGTAGTAAAGAAACTTGATGGCTATCACGTTCAGTCACATTGTATAATAATGCATGTTATTGTGAGAAGCTCGGTGTAATTCCTCATTTGCTACCTACCTAACTTAGTCAACGAGTCAACGAGACCGATAGCTCGTGAGACTGAAGGACCATGAGACCGAAGCCCACGAGTCTGACCATGTCGTTCTCGCGGGCCTTCAGAAAAGTTACCAAAGGGTTCACGAGAAAAATCATAACCGTCATATCGGTCTTGTGGGATTCATGACATTCCTGAGGAATCGCTAGACCGACGTTGTCGGTCTTGTTGGCTGTCTGTATAGTGTTCCGTCAAGCAGAACTACGGCCAAATAATATATAAGTCGCTTTTAAAACGGCAAATATAACAGAGAAATAGACGACTACTAAGAGAGTTATGATTTCTTTTTTAATGACATAAAGCTTCTATCCCCAAGACACTGATATCGTTATGCCTCTACCCAGATCATATCGATGTACTATATACATCTTATAAGCATTTCCACAAAATTTTGAATTTCTTTTTTGAAAGAGTCTGTATATTCATGAATATGACATTTTGATATGAGATTCATGTCATTTCTTAAATTGTGTATGTATTTTAAGGGATATATTCCTATTAGTGCAAACACATATATAAGGGGAAATGAAAACCTGAAATTGAATAACTATTTGAAGTAAATCTTTAAGATAATTTCACGCAATATTTGTATACTCTGTAAATTGAAACATTATTTTCCATTGAATATTTGTGTATGCTGTTTACTTCATTAATTCTGCCATATATTTCATATTGTAATATTCTTTAGGAAACTCCAAAGAGTAAATATGTCGATACTTTTTCAATATTGCAAAAGCAAGCAAAAACGTTTGTGTACTAACTCTTCCTACTTTGACCATTCCAATCCATTGTTTTGAAACCTAAACACCATAAATGTTGATGATATTGATATTCTACAAATTGCAATTTTTATGTAAAGCTTAGTAAAAGGTCAAATACCTTCACCACCCCCCCTCCTCATTGTTCAATTTGAATAAAGATGTACACTCTTATCCCACTGGAAAAACTGACAAATTCCACCTAAAAAAACTCGAAAATATTAATGACTCGTAATTCACTCATCATTTTGAATACATGAATGTATGTTCATTCATCGGATGTCGTGCTTCACCTGGCGTTATTAGGGACTTTTAGATTGTACACGACGAGAACGTGGACTGCCACGGTGACATCCTTTTAAGGTAATGTGACGTCCTTTTAAGGCACTGCCGGGCACGGGCCAGTGCCTTGAAAGAATGGCACACGTTGCAGTCCACTACGTCGACGTGCAAATCTAAAAGTCCCTATTAGCTCTAAAAACATGCACCATTCCTATTATAACGACTCATCGACATGTATTACTATTGTTGTAGTTAGAAAACCAGCGTTCTCACCCCTCTTTATCTATCTTTCTTAAAATAGTATGTCGCTCTCTTCCATTTACATTGACATTTTAGTTTAACTGAGGGCTGCAAGCACATCAAGCCTCATGTTTATGCTGTAGCCCTGCTATATCATGTTTATCTTCTTCATATATGCATTAATGTGTAAATTAATTATTGTACAATGTCATGAATTGCATTGGGAAATATGTATCAAATGTAAATGAATCAAAATATAAATGTCACATTAATGCACATGAATATGCATGTATGTTTAAAAAGATGATATAGGAATCAATAAATCAATTATCAATATATATTTATATCAATAAAGACCGGTGTGTTGGCTCAGTCAGTAGAGCGTCCGCCTCACAACCGGGAGGTCGTGGGTTCGAACCCCGGCCGCGTCATACCAAAAGACGTTAAAAGATGGGAGTCGCTGCTACCTTGTTTGGCGTTAAACAATAAGGGGATAGAGCAATGTCGATCTGGCGCTGCTCAGTGGCTGCCGGGCTCACGATCATTTGGGCACAAAGAATTTCCATTTTCGGTTTAATAAAATTTGGAGTGGACTATAAAAGATTATTATTATTATTATTATTATTATTATTAATATACGCACGTAGACTTAAACAATATCGAATCAATTAAAAAAAAATCCATTATAAACATTCGTACTGATAGTCTTAAGTACTTTCTAGGAAGGCAGCATACAAACGGTCCTTGCACCGATGCTGTTACATGAATTCGAGAAAAACTTTTCCTTTCCATCCTCCATTTTGACGGTGAGACATCCTTGGCTTCCTAAATTGGTAGCATCTCTCCAGTCTGTAGGGGAGGAGGATGAGAGAATCGAAATAATGATGGTGACGATGATGATAATAATGATTTTGATGATAATATATTAATGATAATGAATATATAGATTGAAACAAAAATTGATAATAAAAAAGTTCATGATAATATCACCATATACGTATAATGGAGGTGTTGTGGTTTAGTGGTTTATTCACTTGACTCACAATCCCAGGATTGAAGGTGCGAATCCCAGGCCGGCAATAACGTCCTTTGGCAGGACATTATTCGATATTTGCCACTATCCGCCCAGGTGTAAATAGGTACCTGGCAATGCTAAAGTTATAATAATTGCAGGGCCCGCATGAAGAGCAGTATTAATACCAATATTGCTATCACGTGTTGGCCTGAATAGGACACACATGTTTTTTCTTTCTTTCTGATAATAATGATTTTACAACAACAACAACTACAGTAGCAACAACCACTTCTGATATATCGTCGAAACAGACCATCGCCGGATTTCTTCAAAGACACAGCTTTTGGACAATAATCTTCACAACGCCCTCGTCACTATTGTCCATTATTTGTATACCATTGCATTTCTATTACATTCATTTGCCCAAAGGACTACTATTCCTACTGCTACACTTAATGCCATAAAATTTTAAATGGAAAAGTACCCTCTTTCCTCTGGTTTAAAAAACTCTTACCAGGAGATTCGCCATAAAAGTCGATTATTGCAACCCAGTCATTACGATCATAGGGACCAGACGTGGTTGGATCCCGACACTTCCACAAGTTGCCATTCTGCTCGTTTCTTTCACAGTCCAACCAGATGTGGCCATGGATTCCACACTGATCACTGACTAAGTCGATGATGTGTAAAATGAACGTGCGATTGAAGGGTACTATGAGCCGCCGACCCATCTCAGGTTGGTCACAATGAGGTAAGGCACTGTTCCAAGACTCCAAGTCGCAGCTTGGGATGAGAAGTTCTGGAATGTATGAGGATATGGTTGACGAAATCATTGGTTAGGTAGATGTAGATGGTGGCGAGATTGAATGTGAGATAGAAAGGCAAGATCAGTGGTGTACCCATCTCTGGTCTGCCACATATCAGTAAGACCCTGTTCCAAGAGGTCGGGAATAAATATCTGAGCTTGAACGATAAGATCATTTGTCGACCATCAGGTTCGTCAAATGTAGTTAAGTCATTGTTCCAAGATGTCATGTCCCAGTTTGGGATGAGAATTTTTTAAGGTATAAGCATGTACGGTTGAGCATTGACCAGGTTAAAGACCCTGTCCGAAGTGAAAAATGAAACAGATGAATTATATATCAAAGGAAAACTGACAAGCCATAGATTACAACAATACCAATTATATGCTACTTTAGTGCCTGTCAGACGAGTAACAGCTCTCTGAAAACTCGAAATCTAAAGCTGTGAAAATCGGGAGTTGTTGACCTAAACACTAGCAATCGAATTGATGACATCACCGTATGTGGAGTATGCATATTCACAATGACTTTGCATTAATTAAGCACGGTTCATCGCCTCATCTATATAGGCGAGCACATATGGTGTCGTCACTGTAACTGCGGCAAATTTGACCCCTGTTGACCTGTAATTTGGAGAGGTGCGGAACAAATTTTTTATTCGCTTTTGTGCAATACTGAAAGGGAAAATATTTTGAATTCCTTTATATTTGTATTCTGTGTTCATTCAGCTTTCCATTGATAAAAAGTTGTATTTTCATCGGATAGGGTGTTTACTATTAAAGGTTGAAATAATGTGCGATTGAAGGATAAACAAGGTACTATTCCAAGACATCAAGTCGCACATTGGGACGAGAAGTTCTGAAATGTATGCATGGCGGATATGACGGCTAGGGGAGGGGGCGGGCCAGGTACCCAATATCGATTGCAACAGAGAAGAAAAAATATGATAACCCTTCCCTCCACACCCTCTTCTTTCTATGTTCTTGTTCTTTCGCATTTCATCCAATATTAAGACCCGTATCCAACCCTATATATATATATATATATATATAATGCCAGTGACCCCACAGTGGCTGGACCCAAGCTACGCCACTGTATAATATGATACACAGAGGTAAAGTCATGGACATCATGAGGTATGATGGTGAGTCAAAAGTTTGAAAAGTGTACAGCCCGACCGTTGCACTCGAGATCTCATTTGCATGGCGCAGGACTACCTCAGCGCCTATAGTGCTGCATTTTTCGTGCCACGTATGAGTGGTTTTATATTAGACGAAAGTGCAAAATGATCAGTGTAAACAAAACTTCGAATAACTGGCGTATGGACAAATTGCCTTCACATGGTTCAATTAGCGCCGGTGTAAACGCAGTCGAAATTATGCCTTTTGTGCAACGTGCTTATTTAAAGACCCCGTCCGAAGTTAAAAACTAAATAGATGAATTATATATCGAAGGAAAGCTTACAAGCCATAGATTACAATTATACCAATTATATGTTACTTTAGTGCCTGTCAGACTAGTAACAGCTCTCTGAAAACTTGAAATCTAAAGCTTTGAAAATTGTGAGTTGTTGACCTAAAAACTAGCTATCGAATTGATGACATCACCGTTTGTGGAGTACGCATATTCACAATGACTTTGCATTAATTAAGCATGGCTCATCGCCTCAGCTATGTAGGCGAGCACATTATAGTGTCGTCACTGTAACTGCGGCAAATTTGACCCCTGTGGACCTGTAATTTGGAGAGGTGCGGAAAATAAAGTTTTAATTCGCTTTTGTGCAATACTGAAAGGGAACATATTTTGAATTCTTTTATATTTGTATTATATGTTCATTCAGCTTTCCATTGATAAAAAGTTGTATTTTCATCGGATTGGGTCTTTAACATTTGGCTCACGCAAATATTGGAAAATAACCGTCATTATTTGTAAAACCAATTTCCCAGACAAAAATATTTAACGTGGTATTTGCTTTTCTTGTCATGCTGTTCATATAACAATTGATTTTGGATTAAAACCTGTACATACTATTGCACATATTCTACATTAATAAAACATGGCTTAAAACGCATTTATGTTGAATATGTCATAATTCTATAATAAAGGTTATCGTCATTTAAGCGTAATGGTTTTTACGGTCACTGTAATGTAATGATATTACAAAAATCGGAAATCGGCACAAAATCCCTACACCCACAACCACATCGGAAATCGGAAGTTGCAACTAATAATTGTACACCTCATATTTTCAGTACAACTACTTCCATACACTTTTATATCAATATGCGCCTTGGGCACCCAACAGAGTGGATTTGGCGCTATATATAAGTTACATTTATTATTATTATTATTATTACCTGGTCGTAGTGATTCTGTGGTAGGGGACACGGTCGTCGAAGTGGCTGTTGTAGTTTCAACCTCTTTAGTGGTAGTTTGTTTACGTGTGGTTACCATCGGGGTCGTTGTAACAACAGGCGTTGTTGAAACGGTAGTTAACGGTGTCGTTGAAAGGGTGGTTGCTTCGGCTACTATCGTGGTCATCATGGGCGTCATTTCAGTCGATTCTGTAATAGATTCTGTCGTCACTTTTGTTGTCTCGGCTGCTGTCCTGATAGTTTCTGAGGTATCGGATTTCGTCGACTCCATTCGTGTCGTGTCGGTTTCGGTCGTCACCAATCGTGTTGTAACGGGTTTTGTCGTCACCATTTGTGTAGTGTCGGCTCCTGTCGACACCATTTGTGATCTTGTAGTTCCGGCTTCTGTTTTCATCTTTTGTGTCGCATCGGCTTTTGTTGTAAGGTTAGCAAATGGTGTTGTTGAAACGGTGGTTACTTCGGCTACTGTAGTGGTCATCATGGGCGTCGTTTCAGCTGTCAATTCTGTAGTAGATTCTGTCGTCACTTTTGATGTCTCGGCTGCTGTCGTCATAGTTTCTATCGTATGGGATTTCGTTGACTCCATTCGTGCCTTCTCTGTTTCCTTCCTTACCATTCGTGTCGTGTCGCCTCCTGTCGACACCATTCGTGTCGTGTCGGTTTCTGTCGTCACCAGTCGTGTCGTATCGGCTTCTGTTGTGCTTAACTGTCGATTCGCTTTCTGTTGTTCCTGTTTGTGTCGTCTTGGCTTCTATCGTCACCATTCGTGTCGTCTCGGCTACAGTCGCCACACTCGCTGTAGTATTAGGTTCATCTGTGGCTGTTATGGTCCCTGCAGGTGTCGTTTTCTTGAGAGCTGTCGTTCCCGTATGTGTAGTCTCGGCTGACGCAGTTTTCACCACATCATTCGTTTCTGTGAATAAAACATAACATGATCAACAGAGGAAAGTTTCAATTTAAACAGAAAAAGGGCCTATACCTCTTTACCTGAAATACATACGTACATGTACTATTCAGCATGCTGACATGTCGTTAACATGTAGTATATTATTTTTTTCCTCCTTAAAATCAGGTTTGGATAGAACGAAATAACACCTCGAAAACCATTTATTTTAAGGGAAACGGTCGAATTTTAGTTATGACTACAAATCATCAGAACTAGAGAATTTATTGCAGAGAGAGAGAGATGGACAGGGAGAGAGCTATTTATAGAGGACGGGAACTACCTGTCACCTTGCATATACTCAGTAGCTTCCTACACGACGTCATGAAGAAGCTCGTCCTGGGAAGAAGTTTTGGAGTCAACAAAGAGAAAAAGAAAAGGTGGGAGAGCGGGAAAGAGAGAGAGAGAGAGAGAGAACGAGAGAGAACTTTACCTGTCACTTGGCATATTTTAAAACTCGGTAGCTTTCTACAAGACGACATAAAGAAGCTGGTCCTAGAAAGAAGTTTGGATGTCAGATGCACGTGAGAACCATTCACATCTATTGTCTGACACTCGTCAATGACAGGATGAATGTAGGTGACATCCGAACATGCTGTGGAAACCTTTCCTGTGAAGAAATATTAAACAATCTAACATCAGTCTTTGTTATACTTCAGTGGAACAAATAGAGCAGTGATTTATACAGCTGACCTGAGATGGTGCTAGAGATAGTGCTTCTAGTTCAGTGT